>JARQOD010004539.1:0-54171 GCA_033576555.1 Oophaga sylvatica
CCTATATTTCTCTGCCGTATTTGTGCATCATGAAGTGTGGTATGTGCTAAAAGGGCCCATTGAGACTTTTACCCAGGGCCCACGAAAACCTGGAGCTGGCCCTGATAGCACACATATTGCGTATATTACAGTTGCATTGTTATACTGTGATTGCTGTGTATAGTCAATATGTAGTATCAACTATATATTGTGTACAGTAGCTTCAATGTATATATTCAGCCGTCGTGGTGTCTCCTATGTGATGTATGTACATCAGCCTCAGTGTCTCCTATATGATGTATGCATCATAATATATTATGTAGTATAATGCTGTCTTAATTATATTACTAAATTGTGTGTGTGTATATAGTGTAGAGATGTTTATATAGCATGGTCCTGTGCATTGTGTGGAATTCGCACTATATACACTGCCACATCTCTACACTACATAGTATATGCCGCTCCATTCTATTACTTACCACCGTATATATATTATGGAAATATTTTCTTGTTATCTTGTGGGGAAACTATAAGTAATTATAATAATCTCACACGCTTACACGAAAAAGTAAGACAACTTGTGTGAACGTTGTGCCTACAAATAAGGCTGGGATCACACATGAGAAACATGGACGAGTCTCGCATGTGAATTCCTGGCACTCAGGAGCGAGCGGCTGCATAGAAATACATGCAGTCATACACTCCGCTCCCGAGTGCCGGCGGCAGTGCCGGAAATTCACATGAAGATTCGTCCATGTTTCTTGCATGTGTGATCCTGGTCTTAAGTCGATTTTAATGTTTCCAAATTTTTTCCTAGAACAAGGTCTGCACTTCTACCTGTAATAGAAGCAGCTTTTAAAAAGTGGAGTCTACAAAATCTTACTCCGGAAGATCAGCGGCTGCAAACACTTTTTTAACAGATAGTACCAGTCTAAATGAAAATAGAAAGTGTGTGTGCAGCTCTGCTGATATCAGCCTCAAAACCATCCAGATTACTATGATTAATTTTAAAGCTATGTGCACATCCCATGGTTTCACTGTTGAAAAGTAGTTATAAAGGTAAAAAAACTATACATTTAATACAAACTACGTGTGTTGCCATGCAAGTCTGTTTTTCAAAAAGCAAGATCCGTTGCTTTGTAAGATGGTCGCAACGATCATGTTGCACCAGTTAAACTAATCAAAAGAATATCCACTGTCAGTGAAGACTGTACTAGCACTTCTGTTTATTGACCACTGGTCAGTCATGGCTAATGAAGCTGATGTGTGAAAACGCTCTGCCAGAATTACTTTGTTTGGTTAATGGAACTAAACAAAAAAAAAATGCTAAAACATGCAATGAAATCCTCTTTATATACCCTAAAACTGTATCAGTGAAACATCAGCTTATCATGCAAAAAGCACCTTACACAGTTCAATTGACAGCAAAATGAAAACACATTATAGGTCTCAAATATCAATAAATAATAAACAAATTTGATCTGGTCATAATCATATGGCGTTAGATTCATTGTAACATACAATGTATTGAAAACTAAAGTTACTCAAAAACACAACTAATCCTGCCTCAAAAAAACTCGTACTTTTTTTTTTCTTTTTCAGTTAAGGCTCTTGGGAAAGAAAAAAAAGTAAAAGCAAGAATTAATCAGTGCCAAGTTGTGAAGGGGTTAAACTGAATGAAAAATCATAATGTAAAGTCTAATATGAAGGTGTTTCTTTCACATTCTAGCCACCTGACAGGAATGTAGTTGATGAGACTTGCAGTTCTTCATGTGGTGAAGCATTACAAAGGGGACTGGCATAACAAGGTGCTGAAGATTCACCCTGCAGGTCTGCACCACAGCTCCTTCCCTGACAGAATCCCAGAAGGCCTGCTATGAACACAGTAAGTACAGCTATGATACATGATGTAAGGTGCAAAGTATAAAGAGACTAAAGAACATGGTAGGTAAGAAGTTTTTCCATTGAAGTCCCTTGTCTGTTGCTCAGTTAGGATCAGCATGTATAGCACCACTCATGACATTGCTCCAGGGAACATCAAGTGTATTTAGTTCAATGAGGGGGAAAGAAGATCTGTTTTGTGTTCACCACACCTAGCCTTCTTCCCCAGTCAGCAAAGATTCTCCTTGCTTGATGTGGTATAGCATCCTAATGAATGAATATCACTATCAGATCCTTGGAATGACTGGTCTGCAAGTCTCCAACTGACTCAATATCACTTTTTTTTCCCATTTCGTTGTTGCGAGGTATAATAAATGTTTTGTTACTTTGTTTCCACATGTTGGTGTATCTGAGACTTCCATGGTCCAGGTTGGCTTGCAAGTCTATTTGTTGTATATTGTCTCATCCAATCTTACTGACAAGGTGTCATTTTTTAACTATTAATCTTTACTGATATTTGTCTTGGAAACCTAGTTTAGTGCTAGTTTGCATTACAACTGCAGTAAATGTGGGTAGCTTGTGCTCACGTGTGTCTGCTGCCACTCCTTCCCTTCTGTGTGCTTTCAGGAGGATAAATGAAGATGAGGTTTAGGGCCCCATCTCGCATAACGACACACCAGCGATCCCGACAACGATCAAGATCGCTGGTGTGTCGCTACATGATCGCTGCTGAGCTGGCAAACAGGCAGCGATCAGGACAGCGACACTGCGGGTAACGTCGCTTAGTAACCCGCAGTGTACGTTGGATACCAGCGCACTGATGCAGGGAGCTGGTAACCAACGTACACGTTGGGTTTCCAGGCACAGCCCGCGCTTAAAAACCCAATGTGTACCTTGGTTACCAGCTGATCGCTGGTCTCCTGCCTGTCACACGCAGCGATGCGGGAGACCAGCGATCAAAAAAAAGTCCTGGCATTTCTGACACAACCAGCGATTCACAGCAGGAGCCTGATCGCTGGTACATGTCAGACATAGCGAGATCGCTGCTGAATCGCTGTTAGGTAGCGATTCGTATGTGAGACGGGGCCCTTAGAGTCATAGCAGAGCCATTGTGCTAATGATTGCGATGTGATACTGAAATGTAGAGGTGGCACTGGCAGACGTCTTCAGTGACAGTCTAACTGGAAAATTGAAGTGTCGTCCCTTCCCGCAGTGCAATATAAAAATGCAATTCATCCATTTTTTTTTTTTTTTTTTTTTTTCCTGGGAAGGATGGGGGAGGGGGTGAGTGGGAAGAGTAATGTTACTATTCAACAAACATTGCAAAAATAAAGTATTCTAGAGGCTGTCTAAGCTTTGCCCACATCAAAACAGATATCAAACAGCATACTGCTATATTGGAATCCAATCAGCATATTTATGTTAGTATGGGACCTGAACTCTTGTAAGATGAGTGTTTGACTGATATATTGCTGCTATGATAAAGCAGACACTTCATAGAATCATGGAATGGTAGAGTTGGAGGGACCTCCTGGGTCATCTGGTCCAACCCCCTGATCAAAGCAGGATTCACTAAATCATCCCAGACAGATGTCTGTCCAGCCTCTCTGTGAAGACTTCTATTGAAGGAGAACTCGCCAACTCTTGTGGCAGCCTGTTCCACTCATTGATCACTCTAAGGCCGGTGTCACACACAACTACAAAAAATCTGACCGTTTTAGTCGGTCGATTATCAGAGCAAAATGTAATGAACAGACATCCGTCTGGCATCCGATTTTCCTGGAAAGATGCGATTTAGTCGCATCTGACTGTAGTTAACATCCAATTTACATCCGACTTGCGAGATTTTCTCGCAGGCTTTCAAAATGGACATGTAATGGATCCAAATGAATAGTATTTAAATCACAAAATAAAGAATGGATATATATATTTCATACACTTCTACATACTGTAATAGCCACTAATTCAATTGCCGGCTTTTGTTAAATTACCGAATCCGACATGAAATGACACATGGATTACATACAGTTAATGTAATATTTATAGTGTACGAACTATAAATGTATGTGTGTGTGTGTGTGGTATATATATATATATATATATATATATATATATTATATTATAATATATTATATATTTTATATATATATTTCAGTGTGATTTTACAGTATAGCCGGGGATGAATTGCCGGCTTTTCTAAAGGACACCGGTGTGATTTAATCGCAAGTCACACGTGCGGTCCGTTTGTAATCAGATTTTTCATCGCTCCCATAGACTTGCATCGGCGATTGTCGACCCACAATTGGTGACAGTGGCAGCATGCTGCGATTGCACTCGGACGTTTAAAATGGACCACAAAAAATCTGATACTGGGAGCTGCTCCATAGATCAACATAGGTCCGACTGCAATGCGATATTTCATCGCATTGCAGTCGTCCGATTTTGTCGCCAGTGTGACTCCGGCCTAAGTGTCAAAGTTTTTTCTAATATCTAATTATTATTATTATTAATATTTATTTCTATAGCACCATTGATTCCATGGTGCTGTACATGAGAAGGGGTTGCATACAAATTACAGGTATCACTTACAGTAAACAAACTAACAATGACAGACTGATACAGAGGGGAGAGGACCCTGCCCTTTCGGGCTTACATTCTACAGGATCTAATCTATCTAATCTGTGTCTCCTCCCATTCAGTTTCATCCCATTGCTTCTAGTCTTTCCTTGTGCAAATGAGAATAAAGATGATCCTTTCACAATGTGACAGCCCTTGAGACATTTGTAGACAGCTATTAAGTCTCCTCTCAGTCTTATTTTTTGTAAGCTAAACATTCCCAAATCCTGCAACCATTCCTCATAGGACATGGTTTACAGACCGGTCACCATTCTGGTCGCCCTTTTCTGAACTTGCTCCAGTTTGTTGATTTTTTTTTTTTTTTTTTTTTTGATTATATATATATATTTTTTTTTTAATGTTGCGCCCTAAATTGGACACAGTATTCCAGATGGGGTCTGACAAAGAGGAGTAGAGGGGGATAATGATTTCACGTGATCTAGACTGTATGCTTCTGTTAATACATCCTAGAATTGTATTTGCCTTTTTTGCTGCTGCATCACACTGTTGACTCGTGTTCAGTCTGTGATCTATTAGTATACCCAAGTCTTTTTCACGTGTGCTGTTGCTTAGCCCTATTCCTCCCATTCTGTGATTTTTTTTTTTTTTTTTTTTTCATTTTTATTTCCCAGATGTAGTACTTTGCATTTTTCCCTGATAACGATTATGTTAGTTGCTGCCCACTGCTCCAGTTTATTTAGATCTTTTTCTTTAATCCTCTCTTCTCCAGTATTAGCTACCCCTCCTAGCTTTGTGTCATCAGCTAATTTAATCAGTGTACCCTCAATTTCTTCATCTAAATCATTGATAAAGATGTTGAACAATACAGAGCTCTGTGGTACCCTACTTGAGACATTCTTCCAACTGGATGTGCAGCCTTTTACGACCACTCTTTGGGTCCAATCACTAAGCCAGTTATGAATCCACCTATTGGTTGCCTTGTCCATTTCATACTTAGTCATTTATTCAATAAGGATTGTGTGAAATACTTTATAGCATTTCCCTGATCCACCCAGTCAGTGATTCTATCATAGAAGGAAATTAAGTTAGTCTGACATGACTTATTAGTTACAAACCCATGCTGACTCTGTTTAATCACTTCATTCTTATCCAGCTACTTGCATACATGTTCTTTAATAATTTGTTCAAAGATCTTTCCTGGTATAGAAGTCACTCACCGGCCTGTAGTTCCCTGGGTCCACCTTCTTCCCCTTTTTTGAAGATGGGAACCACATTTGCTCTTCTCTACTCTTCTGGGACTTCTCTTGATCTCCAAGAATTTTCAAAGATTATGTATAGTGGTTCAAAAATTTCTTCATCTATCTCCTTCTATACTCTGGGGTGTAATTCATCTGGACCTGGAGACTGTAGTTCATTTGTTAGCTAAGTGTTTCCTTACTATTTTTCAGTTCATAGGTATCCTGGATTCTTAGAATAGAATAGTAGAGTTGGAAGGGACCTCCTGGGCCATCTGGTCCAACCCCCTGCTCAAAGCAGGATTTTCTAAATCATCCCAGACAGATGTCTGTCCAGCCTCTGTTTGAATACTTCAATTGAAGGAGAACTCGCCACCTCTCGTGGCAGCATGTTCCACTCATTGATCACCCTTAATAGGACAATGAAGATAAGTTGATGTTACATTTCCTTTCTGAGAGAAAACGGATGCAAAATAGGATTTTAAAGGTTCGGTCTAACATCCTGTCTTACAATTTCATAATCTTCATCCTGTAAAAATCCTATAGCATTTTAAACTTCTCTTTTACTTTAGACATATCCCCAAAATCCTTTATTGCTTTTGGTGTCTCCTGCAAGCCTTAAGTCATTGTTAGCTTTAGATAATCTGATTTGTGCCCTGCAGGTTCTGCAGACATCATTATATTCTTTAGATATGCCTCCCTCTTTCCATTTGATAAACATTTTTCTTCCTTTTTAGCATGTGTTTAAGTTCTGTGTTCATCCATCCTGGTTTCCTTAAATGCTTCCTATTCTTTCCTCTTTTCTGCATTAACAATTGTGCTTTGAGAATCCCATGTTTCAAGATTTTCCATCCTTCCTGGACATTTTTGTCCTTAAAGACATCCAGCCATTGTAACCCTCCGATTCTGAGTCCCTTAAAATCTGCCTTTCTGAAATCTATCCTTGACGTCTGAGTCTTCACAGATCTTCCTCCTCTAGTTATCCAGAATTCTAAAATAGCATGGTCACTACCTCCTAGGGTCCCAGCCACTCTTACCTCCTCAACCATTTCCTCCCTGTTTATAAGGATTAGATCCAAGGTAGCAGATCCCCTTGTTTTCTCCATTACCTTTTGAAAAATAAAGTTGTCAGCTACAGTCATGGCCAAAAGTTTTGAGAATGACACAAATATTATATTTTCACATGATCTGTTGCCCTCTGGTTTTTATGTGTTTGACAGATGTTTTTATCACAGACAGAAATATAATAATTGCAAACATATGAGTAACAAAAGCTTATATTAACAGTTAGAATGAGTTAATGCAGCAAGTCAATATTTGCAGTGTTGACCCTTCTTCAGGACCTCTGCAATTCTCCCTGGCATGCTCTCAATCAACTTCTGGACCAAATCCTGACTGATAGCAGTCCATTCTTGCACAATCAATGCTTTCATTTTATAAGAACATGGAAGAGGCCAGGAGCCATGTGGTGAGCTGCATTTCTTGCTACATGTTCATAGACTTACCAGTGGAAAAGCCAAATTTCACATGCCACAAATGCAAGCTTGTGTCCCTGTTGGAGGAAAAGTTGCAAAATCTGGAAGAGAGGTTATCTACATTGAAGACCATTAAGGAAGGTGAAGAGTTCTTAGACAGAGCAGAATTATCTCTTCATGGTACAGAAAGAGAAGAAATTCGAAGTGCAACTGAAGAAACAGAGGAATGGAAGCATGTGACCCAGAGAAGCAGGAGGATCAGGAGGCAGTCAGCACCCATACTGCTCAGGAACCAGTACCAGGCTCTCACACAGGAGAACGATGAAGAAATACATCAGGATAAGACTTTGCCCACAAAGAGTAACCTTGTACACCTCAGAGTCCTCCTGAATGGAGAAAGAAAAATGTTGTGAAGAAGAAACGGAGAGTTGTTGTCATGGGGGATTCCCTGTTGAGAGGAACAGAGGCTGCTATCTGCAGACCAGATATAACCTCAAGAGAAATGTGCTGTCTTCCAGGTGCAAAAATTAAAGATGTGTCTGACAGGATATCAGGACTCTTCAGACCTAAAGATGACTACCCATTCCTGCTAATACATGTGGGGACAAATGACACCACAAGAAGTGACCTGGAAACCATCTGCAGTGACTTTGAAAACTTAGGTAAGAAAGTGAAAGAACTGGGAGCGCAGGTGGTCTTCTCCTCCATCCTTCCAGTGGATGGCCATGGAACAAGGAGGTGGAATAAGATTCTGCAGGTGAACAACTGGCTACGTCGATGGTGCCGTCAGCAAGGATTTGGATTTCTGGATCACGGAGTGAATTACCTGTACGATGGACTACTTGCTAGAGATGGGGTGAACCTTACGAAGACTGGAAAACATGTATTTGGAAGTCGCCTTGCTACACTCATCAGGAGAGCTTTAAACTAGAACAATGTGGGAAGGGAAGCAAAACGCCAGCAAAAGCCATACACCTGACAAATGCTATTGAGAACTCTGCTATTAGAAGTGAAGGGGAAGAACAAAGACAAAAAAATCTACATAATAAAAATATTGAAGAAAGAGAAACCAATCACAAACTAAAGTGTTTCTATACGAATGCACAAAGCATGGGCAACAAACAAGGAGAACTGGAGCTACTAACGCAGGAGAAGAAATATGTCATTGGAATCACTGAGACTTGGTGGGACGATACACATGATTGGAATACAAGGCTAGAAGGATACAACTTATTTGCAAGAAACAGACTTGATAAACGAGGAGGAGGTGTTGCATTGTATGTTAGAAAAGCGTATATCTGCACAGAGATTGAAGCTTCAGAGACTGGGAGTTCTGTGGAAACTGTTTGGGTAAGAATACAAGGACAGAACAATGGAAAGGACACCATTGTAGGCATTTACTACAGGCCGCCTGTGCAAGCTGAAGATATGGATGAACTCTTTATGCATCAAATGGCCAAGTTCTCCAAAAAATATGACATAGTGGTCATGGGAGATTTCAACTATCCAGACATTTGTTGGGACTCTCTCTCAGGCAAAACTAACAGGTCCAGGAAATTCTTATCCTCTCTTGCTGACAACTTTTATCTTCCAAAAGGTAATGGAGAAAACAAGGGGATCTGCTACCTTGGATCTAATCCTCATAAACAGGGAGGAAATGGTGGAGGAGGTAAGAGTGGCTGGGACCCTAGGAGGTAGTGACCATGTTATTTTAGAATTTTGGATAACAAGAGGAGGAAGACCTGTGAAGACTCAGACGTCAAGGTTAGATTTCAAAAAGGCAGATTTTAAGGAACTCAGAAAGAGAATTGGAGGGATCCAATGGCTGGATATCCTTAAGGACAAAAATGTCCAGGAAGGATGGAAAATCTTGAAAAATGAGATTCTCAAAGCACAATCGTTAACAATTCCGAAAAGAGGGAAGAATGGGAAGCATTTAAGGAAACCAGGATGGATGAACATAGAACTTAAACACATGCTAAAAAGGAAGAAAAATGTTTATCAAATGGAAAGAGGGAGGCATATCTAAAGAAGAATATAATGCCGTCTGCAGAACCTGCAGGGCACAAATCAGATTATCTAAAGCTGACAATGAATTAAGGCTTGCAAGTGACGTCAAAAGCAACAAAAAAGGATTTTGGGGATACGTCAAAAGTAAAAGAAAAGTCAAAGATGCTATAGGATTTTTACAGGATGAAAATGATGAAATGGTAAGTCAGGATGTTGAGAAGGCTGAACTTTTAAATTCCTATTTTGCATCTGTTTTCTCTCAGAAAGGAAATGTAACATCAACTGATCTTCACTGTCCTATTAAAGGAATAGAAGAATCCAGGATATCTATAAACAGAAAGACAGTGAGGAAACACTTAGCTAACCTAAATGAATTCAAGTCTCCAGGTCCAGATGAATTACACCCCAGGGTACTGAAGGAGATAGCAGAAGAAATTCTTGAACCACTGTCCATAATCTTTGAAAATTCTTGGAGAACAGGAGAAGTCCCAGAAGACTGGAGAAGAGCAAATGTTGTTCCTATCTTCAAAAAGGGGAAGAAGGTGGACCCAGGGAACTACAGGCCGGTGAGTCTGACTTCTATACCAGGAAAGATCTTTGAACAAATTATTAAAGAACATGTATGCAAGTAGCTGGATAAGAATGAAGTGATTAAACAGAGTCAGCATGGGTTTGTAACTAATAGTCATGTCAGACTAACTTAATTTCCTTCTATGACAGAATCACTGACTGGGTGGATCAGGGAAATGCTGTAGATATAGTATATCTTGACTTCAGCAAAGCATTTGACAAAGTATCTCACACAATCCTTATTGAAAAAATGACTAAGTATGGAATGGACAAGGCAACTGTTAGGTGGATTCATAACTGGCTTAGTGATCGGACCCAAAGAGTGGTTGTAAATGGCTGCACATCCAGTTGGAAGAATGTCTCAAGTGAGGTACCACAAGGCTCTGTTTTGGGCCCTGTATTGTTCAACATCTTTATCAATGATTTAGATGAAGGAATTGAGGGTAAACTGATCAAATTTGCTGATGACACAAAGCTAGGAGGGGTAGCTAATACTAGAGAAGAGAGAGAGAGAGGATTCAAAAAGATATACATAAACTGGAGCAGTGGGCAGCAACTAACAGAATGGATTTTAACAGGGAAAAATGCAAAGTACTACATCTGGGCAATAAAAATGAAAAAAGCATATACAAAATGGGAGGAATAGGGCTAAGTAACAGCACATGTGAAAAAGACTTGGGTATACTAATTGATCACAGACTTAACATGAGTCAACAGTGTGATGCAGCAGCAAAAAAGGCAAATGCAATTCTAGGATGTATCAACAGAAGCATACAGTCTAGATCACGTGAGGTCATTATTGCCCTCTACTCCTCTTTGGTCAGACCTCATCTGGAATACTGTGTCCAGTTTTGGGCACCACATTTTAAAAAAGACATCAACAAACTGGAGCAAGTTCAGAGAAGAGCCACCAGAATGGTGACCGGTCTGCAAACCATGTCCTATGAGGAACGGTTGCAGGATTTGGGAATGTTTAGCTTGCAAAAAAGAAGACTGAGAGGAGACTTAATAGCTGTCTACAAATATCTCAAGGGCTGTCACATTGTAGAAGGATCATCTTTATTCTCATTTGCGCAAGGAAAGACTAGAAGCAATGGGATGAAACTGAATGGGAGGAGACACAGATTAGATATTAGAAAAAACTTTTTGACAGTTAGGGTGATCAATGAGTGGAACAAGCTGCCACAAGAGGTGGTGAGTTCTCCTTCAATGGAAGTCTTCAAACAGGCTGGATAGACATCTGTCTGGGATGATTTAGAGAATCCTGCTTTGAGCAGGGGGTTGGACCAGATGACCCAGGAGGTCCCTTCCAACTCTACCATTCTATGATTTTGTCAGAATTTTTAGGTTTTTTGTCCACCCGTCTCTTGATGATTGACCACAAGTTCTCAATGGGATTAAGATCTGGGGAGTTTCCAGGCCATGGACTCAAAATCTCTGTTTTGTTCCCTGAGCCATTTAGTTATCACCTTTGCTTTATGGCAAGGTGCTCCATCATGCTGGAAAAGGCATTTTTGATCGCCAAACTGCTCTTGGAGGGTTGGGAGAAGTTGCTCTTGGTGGACATTCTGGTACCATTCTTTATTCATGGCTGTGTTTTTAGGCAAGACTGTGAGAGAGCCGATTCCCTTGGCTGAGAAGCAACCCCACACATGAATGGTTTCAGGATGCTTAACAGTTGGCATGAGACAAGACTGGTGGTAGCGCTCACCTTGTCTTCTCTGAATGGGGCGTTTTCCTGATGTCCCAAACAATCGAAAAGGGGATTCATCAGAGAAAATAACTTTACCCCAGTCCTCAGCAGTCCACTGCCTGTACCTTTTTCAGAATATCAGTCTGTCCATGATGTTTTTTCTGGAGAGAAGTGGCTTCTTTGCTGCCCTCCTCGAGACCAGACCTTGCTCCAAGAGTCTCCGCCTCACAGTGCGTGCAGATGCACTCACACCTGCCTGCTGCAATTCCTGAGCAAGCTCTGCACTGCTGGTAGCCCGATCCCGCAGCTGAAACACTTTTAAGAGACGGTCCTGGCACTTGCTAGTCTTTCTTGGGCGCCCTGAAGCCTTTTTGGCAACAATGGAACCTCTCTCCTTGAAGTTCTTGATGATGCGATAGATTGTTGACTGAGGTGCAATCTTTCTAGCTGCGATACTCTTCCCTGTTAGGCCATTTTTGTGCATTGCAATGATGACTGCACGTGTTTCTTTAGAGATAACCATGGTTAACAGAAGAGAAACAATGATGCCAAGCACCAGACTCCTTTTAAAGTGTCCAGTGGTGTCATTCTTACTTAATCATGACAGATTGATCTCCAGCCATGTCCTCATCAACACCCACACCTGTGTTAATGGAGTAATCACTGAAAAGAGGTTAGCTTGTCCTTTTAAGGCAGGGCTGCAATGATGTTGAAATGTGTTTTGGGGATAAAGTTCATTTTCTAGCCAAATATTGACTTTGCAAGTAATTGCTGTTAAACTGATCACTCTTTATAACATTCTGGAGTATATGCAAATTGCCATTAGAAAAAGTGAAGCAGTAGACTTTGTAAAAATTAATATTTGTGTCATTCTCAAAACTTTTGTCCATGACTGTAGAGGATAAGAACTTGCTTGACCTGTTAGTTTTGCCTGAGATTCCCAACAAACGTCTGGATAGTTGAATCTCCCATGACAACTGTCATATTTTTTTGAAAAGTTGGCCATTTGCTGCATAAAGGGTTCATTAATAGCTTCAGCTTGCACAGGTGGCCTGTAGTAAGCTCCTAAAATCGTGTCCTTTCCATTGTTCTGTACTTGTATTCTTACCCTAACATAGTTACATGGTTAGCAAGGCCGAAAATGACATTCGTCCATCCAGTTCAGCCTATATTCCGTCAGAATAAATCCCCAGATCTACGTCCCTCTAAAAAACCTAATAACTGTAAGACACAATATTGTTGCACTCCAGGAAGACATCCAGGCTTCTCAAACCCCTCGACTGAGTTCGCCATCACCACCTCCTCAGGAGAGGAAGTCCAGATTCTCATTGCCATAACAGTAAAGAATCCTCTTCTATGGTGGTGGAAAAACCTTCTCTTCTCTAGACGCAGAGAATGTCCCCTTGTGACCGTCGCCTTCCTTTGTATAAACAGATCTTCAGAGATTTGTGTTATCCCCTTATATACTTATACTTGGTTATTGGATCACCCCTCTGTCATCGTCTTTTTAGACCAAATCCTAATTTTGCTAATCTCTCTGGGTATCGTAGTTTCCCCCATCTCCTTTGTTAATTTTATTGCCCTCCTTTGTACTTGCTCTAGCTCCATTACATCCTTCCTGAGCACCAGTGCCCAAAACAGTACACATACTCCATCTGTGTTCTGACCAGGGATTTGTACAGAGGCAGTATAGCGCTGTCATGTGTAGCCTGACCTCGCGTCCAATGACTCACCTTGGTCTAGTCTATAGCTTACTTCATAAAAAGTGATTAGATTGGTGTGACAGGAGCGATCCTCATAAACACTGATTAGATTGTGTGACAGGAGCGACTCCTCATAATCCCATACTGATATGGAGTTACACAGTTATTCTCAGTGAGATAATCCAGAATAACATCCCTCAGAAACCCTTCACATATTTTACCAACAATAGAGGTCAGACTTACTGGCCTATAATTTCCAGGGTCACTTTTAGAGCCCTTTTGAATATTGGTACCACATTTGCTATGCGCCAGTCCTGTGGAACAGACCCTGTCACTAGAGAGTCCCTGAATATAAGAAATGGTTTGTCTATTACAATACTTGGTTCTCTTAGTACTTGTGGGTGTATGCCATCTGGACCCAAAGATTTATCCATTTTAATCTTGTTTACCTGTTTTCACACCTCTTCATGGGTTAGATTGGTGACCCTTAATATAGGGATTTTTGTCTCTTGACATTTCACCTAGCATTTTATTTTCCATTGTGAAAACCGTGGAGAAGGTGTTTAATATTTTAGCTTTTTTCCTCGTCCTCTACAACAATTCTTTAATCCCAATTTTTTAAGGGGCCTACACTTTCACTTGTGATTTTTTTTTTTTTTTTTTTTTTTTTTTTTTTTTTTTTTTTTACTATTGATATAGTTGAACAGTTTGAGATTAGTTTTACTCTCCTTAGCAATATGCTTGTTTCCTTCTTGGCACCTTTAATTTTTTAGATAAAGTATTTTTCTCCTTAATATGTTTTTATACTTAAACTGTGCCATCCTGCTTTAGTGGTCTAAATGCATTGTTTTTACTGTTTATTTCCTCCCTAACATTTTTATTTAGCCACATTGAGTTTTTCCTGTTTCGTGTGTATGTATGTATGTATGTATGTATGTATATTAATTTTTTTTTTTTTATTTTATTCCCACAAGGTATAAACCGCTTGCAGGGCCTATTTAGGATGTTCTTAAACATTTCCCATTTATTATCTGTATTCTTATTTCTGAGGACATTGTCCCAGTCAACCAGGTTAAGGGCATCTCTAAGCTGGTCAGACTTTGCCTTCCTTAAGTTCTGTGTTTTTGTGACTCCCTGACAAGTCCCCCTAGCGAAAGACAAGTGAAACAGTACAATATTGTGGTCACTATTTCCTAGATGCCCGACGACCTGATTTGTTATTCTGTCAGGTCTATTAGATGGTTTTAGGTGTAAAAGTGCTGCTCCTCTGGTTGGATTCTGCACCAATGTTGAAAGATTTTTCTTGGTTAGCAGAAACCTGTCTCCTTTATGGGTTTCGCAGGTCTCTGTTTTCCAGTTAATATCCAGGTAGTTAAAATCCCCCATAAAAAGGACCTCATTATGGGTTGCAGCTTCATCTATCTGCCTTAGCAGTAGACTTTCCATGATTTCTATTATATTGTGGGGTTTAACAGACCCCAATGAGAACTTTGTTACTATTTTTCCCTCCATGTATTTAGACCCAAATGGACTCTAAAAGGATATTAGAGAAGGAAATGATTTAGACAAGACTACATATAGATATAGAGAGAGACAAACTCCTCCTCTTCTCTGATTTTTATGATCCTTTCTAAACAGACTGTAACCCTGTCAGTTAACTGCCCAGTCGTAGCTTTCATTTAACCATGTCTCGGTTATTCCCACTATGTCATAGTTGCCTGTAGATATTTCTGCTTCTAGTTCTTCCATTTTGTTTGTCAGGCTTCTTGCATTTGCGAGTATGCAGTTTAGAGGGTTTTGTTCGAATCTCCTCCCTGTGGCTTGTTGTAGAAATCTTCTTACCTCTCTTCCGAGTGTGTTGTCTTGGGTCTTCTTTGCAGCACCTCATATCCTTCATCAGTATGATTTGTAGCTTCATGTTCGTGTCTAGCGGTTTTTCTTTCACCATCCCCTCTTCTAGTTTAACACCCTCTTGATGAGTGTACTGAGTCTTCTGGGGAATGTGTTTCCCAGCTTTGAGGTGTAGTCTGTCTCTGGCGCGGAGTCTGTCATACAGGTAACTCACACCGTGGTCCAGGAATCCAAGTCCTTGTCGCCTGCACAATCGTCTTAGCCAGTTGTTGGCATCAAGGATTCTGTTCCAGCTCCTGGTGCCATGCCCATCTACTGGAAGGCTAGAAGGAAAAAACTACCTGTGCATCCCGTTCCTTTACTTTCTTCCCCAACTCTTCAGATTGTTGTAGGTCCTTCCTTGCCTTGTCATTGGTGCCATCATGTATCAGAAGAAATGGGTGGACGTCCTTGGAACTGATGAGCTTTGGTATCCTATCAGTCACATCCTTGATCTTCGCACCTGGGAGGCAGCATACTTCTCTAGCGGTAACGTCTGGTCTGCAGATGCCTCTCAATAGTGAGTCTCCCACCACTACCACTCTTCTTCGCTTCTTGTCTGGACTTTTTGTTAATTCTGGGTGTTGCTGTGTGCAGTTTCGACAGAACTTCCAGTCTCTGAAGCTTCAATCTCTGTGCAGATATATGCTTTTCTAACATACAATGTGACACCTCCTCCTCGTTTATAAAGTCTGTTTCTTGCAAATAAGTTGTATCCTTCTAGCCTTGTATTCCAATCATGTGTATCATCCCACCAAGTTTCAGTGATTCCAATGACATCATATTTCTTTCCCTGCGTCTGTAGTTCCAATTTTCCTTGCTTTGTGCATCCCTATAGAAATATTTGTTTGGTTTCTTTCTCCAATATTTTTATTATGTTGATTTTTCTTTTTTTTTTTTTGTTTCTGTTCTTCCATTTCTAATAGCAGAGTTCTCAATAGCATTTGTCAGGTGTATGGCTTTTTCTGGCCTTTTGCTTCCCTTCCCACATTGTTCTAGTTTAAAGCTCTCCTGATGAGTGTAGCAAGGCGACTTCCAAATACATGTTTTCCAGTCTTTTGTAAGGTGCACTCCATCTCTAGCAGTAGTCCATCGTATCCATCGTATAGGTAATTCACTCCGTGATCCCGAAATCCAAATCCTTGATGACTGCACAATTGACGTAGCCAGTTATTCATCTGAAGAATCTTCTTCCACCTCCTTGTTCCATGGCCATCCACTGGAAGGATGGAAGAGAAGACCACCTGCGCTCCCAGTTCTTTCATTTTCTTACCTAAGTTTTCAAAGTCACTGCAGATGGTTTCTAGGTCATTTCTTGCAGTGTCATTTCTCCCCACATGTATTAGCAGGAATGGGTATTCATCTGTAGGTCTGAAGAGTCCTGATATCCTGTCAGACACATCTTTAATTTTTTGCACCTGGAAGACAGCACATTTCTCGGTTATATCAGGTCTGCAGATGTCAGCCTCTGTTCCTTTCAACATGGTAACCCCATGACCACAACTCTCCATTGTGAGTCTCCCACCACTACTATTCTTCTTAGTTTCTTGGCTGTACTTTTTGTTGTCACTTTGTTGCTGTGTTCCCTTTTCTACTTTGCTTCTGGTAGTGCCTCATCAATAGGTTCGCCATCTTCATCCTCCACAAGCCCTTGGTATCGTTTTCTGAGTTGTGTGGTTGGTGATGTCTCCATGGTCTTCTTCTTGCTTCTTTTGGTCACATGCTTCCACTCATTTGCTTTTGGAGGTTCTCTGACACTTTCTTCACCTTCTGTGACCAGTAAAGATGCTTCTGTTCTGTCTAAGAAGTCTTCATCTTCTGAGTTTCTAAGTTGCAATTTTTACAGACCCCGCACCTTCTCTTCTAAAAGGGCCAGTAGTCTACACTTCTGGCAGGTGAAATTGGATTCTTCTTATGGTTGATCTGTGAACATGTTGCAGCTCACCATTTAGGTTGATATAAGGTTGAAGAGCAGTTTGAGATTAGTTTTACTCTCCTTAGCAATGTGCTTCAGTTTCCTTTTTGGCAGTTTTTTTTTTTTTTTTTTATCAAAACCATTTTTATCACAATTTCCCAGCAATACATATTACATGCTTGTTTACATATCACTGTAAATCAATCCATTTTCAAGACATCGTTATAATCATACCTGTATTGTATCATGGTATAACCTTAAAATGTTGTTTTAACAAAATCTTCCCCTTGTCTGGTATGTCTTTTCCTGTGTTTGTTTCTGCAATATTCACTAATGCATTCAATCTTCAGATTCTATAATTCATATGCCCTTCTGTATCCTACTCTAACATAAATGTATTAAATATCACATCTTCAGTGAGAGCCTCTGAAACAACCCGGGTACACTTGATCCATTTTCCCCATTGTTCACCAAATTTCTTAACAGCACCACTCTTAATATATATATCTTTTTCTCCATTATAATGGTGTTATTAAAGTCTGTGTTCAATCCCAGGTGGACTGCACGAGAGTCATTGCCTGATGATACACTTTCTTTTGTGATACAAAATGTTGCCTATTCCCAATTGAATGGATGCATTAATGCCTCAATCCCCCAGATATCCCAGGATACACGTTTTTGGCTTCATGTCCAAATGTACATTTAACACCTCTCTGACCAATTTATCCACATCCTTCCTTGCTCCTCCAAGCTTGGGCATGACCAAAACATATGTAATAGATCTGCTTCTTCTCTGCTACGTCTCAGGCATTGATCTTCACTTCTCAACTTAATTTGTTTTCATCATCTTTGTCCTATAAGCCCCATGAAAAAGGAACAACTGGGATCTTCTCTGCGCTGCTGATTGATTTACCTGTAGCTTCAAATTTTTCAGATATCTGTCCCACCTCCCCTTCCCACCTGGACTTGGTGAGTGCCATAGGGTCTCCCAAAATTGTACTCAATAGAGATTGATATATAAGAGATCAACCCTTTTTTATCTGATAAATTTGTTTTAAATGGTCAAAGGAACAAATATTTCCCCCCCATATATACCTGATGCAATTATCTCAACCCTTGTATTTTCCAACCCCCAAAAAATGTTTCCAAATGGTGTAATTCTCACAAGTGTTATTCCATAGAGGGGTGTATTGAGAGTCCATCATATCTTATGAATAAGTAACAGCATTGGGGCACTACAGAACCTATCTATAAGGCCATCTGATTCCAAAAGGTCTAAAATATTAATGCCACCCCCCCATAAATTTAACAACCAATGCCCCCGCTTCAATATTTTCCTCCAGAGCCCATCCCTTAAAATATTATAGTTGAGTGGTCAGAAAGTATCCCCACGCATGAGGTAATGCCAATCCACCCTGATCCTCTGGTAACTAATGTCTCCAATTTAATTCTAGGTACCACTTTCTTCCACACTAAATCTCTAAATGTTCTGCATTTTATTTAACCAGTGTTAAGGAATCCACACTGGGGAATTATGCAAATTGTAAAGGATAGATGGCATGAGGCACATTTTCACTAGGTTTGTTCTCCCAAGGGGTGACAATGGTAATTTTCCCCAAGTTCCCACCTTACTTGATTTTACTATTAAAGGGCCAAGATTCAGTGACATGTAATCATTCACTTCTCTAGTTAATTGAATACCTAAATGTTTAATTTTGTTTTTATTGGCATTTTTGAGAAACTTCCCACTTAATCATTATTTCCTAAAGGGAGTAAAGCCGACTTTCCCCAATTTTTAATCCTGGAAAAACACCGAACCTAGCAATTATGTCCATAATCTTCTGAAGAGATGCAGATATATCCCCCACAATGTCGTCTATGTATAATGCTATCCGCTCCTCTCCGTCCATAAGCAAAACCTCTCCTCTCCTGGTGCTGTCTAATAATGCATGCTAATGGCTCTATTGCTGTAGCGAAAAGGAGAGGTGACAATGGGCAGCCCTGCCTTGTTCCCCTGAACAGATTTAAACTTTCCGAGGTTTCACCATTAGCGCTTACCTCTGCCACTGGATTTTTATATAACAACTGTACCCACTTAATAAATATAGGGCCAAATCCCATTTTTTTGCAGAGTCTCCCACATGTATCCTCACTCCACACTATCAAATGCCTTTGACATCCAAGGAAAGCACTGCATTACCCCCAGGGTCAGATTGTACTGCCTGTAGATTTAAAAATGGCCTACGTAAATTAATGGCATTTGCTCTGGATGGCATGAAGCCGGCCTGATCTGGGTGAACTAGTGTCGTAATAACAGAGCTCAACCTATGCGCCAGTATTTTAGCTAATATTTTTCTGTTAATAATAATGAAATGAGTCTCTAAGAATCTGACAATTTATTTTCCCTTCCTAGGCAATACCACCATTGTAGCTTCATATAGTGACTTCGATAACTCTCCCTCATTTAATGCCCCATTAATCATTTCTAAGTAATGAGTTGCCATTTTTTCCTGAAATGTGTTAAACATTTCTATCTGGAGACCGTCTGGTCCTGGTGCTCTGTCACTTGACATGCTTCCTATTGCTTTCTGTATTTCTTCTGTGGTGACTGTTGTTTCTAGAAAACTCTTGTCATCCTCGCTCAAGCTTGGCATGTGAATCCATTTGTAGGTATTCCCTTAGTTCCTCTTGTGTATACTCCACCCCAGCTGAATATAACTTTATGTAGAACTCTGATGAAACCTGTAGAATATCTGACGTGTGAGGATGTATTCTATCCATGTTATCTTTCAACGTGTGTATGTCTGTACTCGATAATGAATGATAAGTTGATACACATGAGTATACCCCGTTTGGAAACGTTTACTTCTATACATTCACCAGTCCCACCTCTTTAACCTTCCAAAAGGGGATATTATCCCTTTCTCCACCCCCCTGGAGATTTGTTCATACTGGGAGCACTGCCGTTAGTAAAGTCTCCTATAATCACCATTGGCAGCTCTGGCCATCCTGCTACTTTATTCTAAAACTATGGTAAGTTTGAATACAGAGGGGGAATGTAAAAGACAACAATTATAGATTCAGAATGTGCTATTTTGCACCTGACTCCAACAAATCGACCCTCTGAGTCCTTGAAGGAATCTATTTCTGCAAACAGTGTTTTTATGTACAATTAAGCTGACGACCCCCCCCCCCCCCCCAGAGTAACTAGTATGAAATGAATGCAAGCCGTACCCCACCCAAGATCTGTGCATCAGGTTAACCGTATCCTTTGTAAACTGAGTTTCTTGCAGCCCTATAATTGCTGGGTGACACTTTTTTCAGATAATGTACTGCAAACCTCATTGAGCTGCTATTTAACCCTCGTACATTCCATGAGACAAAATCAACCGCAGTCCCCATTTTTATCATCCAAATGTTTGATTGGGCAACCGTTCTTTTATCTCTACTAACTTACAAACCTCCTTGTTCCTGCACCTAGACATACTGAACACCCCCTCTTCTCCCCCCAACTGTAAACCACCCAACTTTTACCTCTGTACCCTGTAACTCTACCCTTGTTAGCGAGTATTGGGGATCAAGTAGATCCATAGCCATTAAGTGAATCCTCTTGCAACAAAGCATTCTTAACATTAAATCACCCGTCTCTTTCCTGTCGTCTCATTGGAGATCCCACCGCACTTCAAACAGTAAACAATAACAGAGGTGAGGCTAAATATCAATATACATATTAAAGAAACTTCTCCAGTCACATTTTTATTTTCCAGCAATCATTTGACCTATAATCTGCCACTGACTATTTAAATCAGGCTGGCTTAGTCCAGGCCCCATAAAATCTTAGAATGGTAGAGTTGGAAGGGACCTCCTGGGCCATCTTGTCCAACCCCCTGCTCAAAGCAGGAGTCACTAAATCATCCCAGATAGATACATTTCCAGCCTCTGTTTTGAAGACTTCTATTTGAAGGAGAACTCGCCACCTCTCGTTGCAGCCTGTTCCACTCATTGATCACACAAACTGTTAAAAAGTTTTTTTCTAATATCTAATCTGTGTCTCCTCCCAATCAGTTTCATCCCATTGCTTCTAGTCTTTCCTTGTGCAAATGAGAATAAGGATGATCCTTCTACAATGTGACAGCCCTTGAGATGTGTGGACAGCTATTAAGTCTCCTCTCAGTCTTCTCTTTTTTTTGCAAAATAAACAAATGATTTACAGACCAGTCACCATTCTGGTCGCTCTTCTCTGAACTCTCTCCAGGGTTTTTTTTTTTTTTTTTTTTTTGTGGTACCCCAAACTGAACACATTATTCTGGATGAGGTCTGACCAGAGGAATAGAGGGGGATAATGACTTCACATGATCTAGACTGTATGCTTCTGTTAATACATCCTAGAATTGTATTTGCCGCCTTTGCTGCTAAATCTCACTGACTCCTGTTCAGTCTGTGATCTATTACTATACCCAAGTCTTCTACATGTGCTGTTGCTTAGCCCTATTCCTCCCATTCTGTATGTTTTTTTTTTTTTGTTTTTTTTTCTTGCCCAGATTTAGTACTTTGTATTTTTACCTGTTAAAAACCATTGTTAGTTGCTGCCCACTGCTCCAGTTTAGTTATATCTTTTTGAATTCTCTCCTCTAGTATTGGCTTTTCCTCCTAGCTTTGTGTCATCAGCTAATTTAATCAGCTTACCCTCAATTCCTTCATCTAAGTCTGTGTTTCCCAAACTCCAGTCCTCGCTGCCCCCACGGGTCATGTTTTCAGGATTTCCATAGTGTTGCACAGGTGAGCGAATTCCTGATGCCTTGATGATGCTTCCACCATCTGTGCAATACAAAGGAATTCCTGAAAACATGACCGTGGGGGCCACGAGGACTGGAGTTTGGGAAACACTGATCTAAATCATTGATAGATGTTGAACACTACAAGGCCCTGGACAGCCATGTGATACCCCACTTGATACATCCTTCCAACTGGATGTGCAGCCATTTACCACTCTTTAGGTCAGATCACTAAGCCAGTTATGAATCCACCTAACAGTTGCCTTGTCCATTCCATACTTAGTCATTTTTTTCAATAAGGATTGTGTGAGATACTTTGTCAAATGCTTTGCTGAAGTCAAGATATAAATATATCTACAGCATTTCCTGATCCACCCAGTCAGTGATTCTATCATAGAAGGAAATTAA
The DNA here is from genome assembly GCA_033576555.1 of Oophaga sylvatica. Taxonomy (NCBI): domain Eukaryota; kingdom Metazoa; phylum Chordata; class Amphibia; order Anura; family Dendrobatidae; genus Oophaga; species Oophaga sylvatica. The sequence goes on from JARQOD010004539.1 coordinate 22,112, forward strand.
GTTAGTCTGACATGACTTATTAGTTACAAACCCATGCTGACTCTGGTTAATCACTTCATTCTTATCCAGGTACTTGCATACATGTTCTTTAATAATTTGTTCAAAGATCTTTCCTGGTATAGAAGTCACTCACCGGCCTGTAGTTCCCTGGGTCCACCTTCTTCCCTTTTTTGAAGAAAGGAACAACATTTGCTCTTCTCCAATCTTCTGGGACTTCTCCTGTTCTCCCAAAATTTTCAAAGATTATGGAGAGTTTCAAATTTTCTTCTGCTATCTCCTTCAGTACTCTGGTGTGTAATTCATCTGGACCTGGAGACTTGAATTCATTTAGGTTAAGTGTTTCCTCGCTATTTTTCTGTTGTATAGATATCCTGGCTTCTTCTGTTCTCTTAAAAGTACCGTAAAAATCAGTTGTTACAATTCCTTTCTGAGAAAAACAGATGCAAAATAGGAATTTAAAAGTTTGGATTTCTCAACATCCTGTCTTACCATTTCATTTTCATCCTGTAAAAATCCTATAGTATCTCTGACTTTATTTTTACTTTTGTCGTACCCCCAAAATCATTCCACTTTGTTTTATTTGTTCGTGTTTCTTTTTTTTTTTTTTTCTTGCTTTTGACATCTCTTGCAAGCCTTAATTCATTGTCAGCTTTAGATAATCTGATTTGTGCCCTGCAGGTTCTGCAGACAGCATTACATTCTTCTTTAGATATGCCTCCCTCTTTCATTTGATAACCTTTCTTTCTTCCTTTTTAGCATGTGTTTAAGTTCTGTGTTCATTCATCCTGGTTTCTGTAATTGCTTCCTATTCCCTCTTTTCAGTATTAACGATTGTGCTTTGAGAATCTCATTTTTCAAGATTTCCCATCCTTCCTGGACATTTTTGTCCTTAAGGATATCCTGCCATTGGAACCTTCCGATTCTGAGTCCCTTAAAATCTGCCTTTCTGAAATCTAACCTTGACGTCTGAGTCTTCACAGGTCTTCCTCTCTAGTTCTCAAAATTCTAAAATAGCATGGTTGCTAGATCCTAGGGTCCCAGCCACTCTTACTCCTCAACCATTTCCTCCCTGTTTGTAAGGATTAGATCCAAGGTGGCAGATCCCCTTGTTTTCTCCTTTTACCTTTTGGAAGGTAAATTTGTCAGCTAGAGGATAAGAATTTGCTTGACCTGTTAGTTTTGCCTGAGAGAGATTCCCAACAAATGTCTGGATAGTTAAAATCTCCCATGACCACTATGTCATATTTTATTTTTATTTTTTTTTTTTTAGAGGTTTTGGCCATTTGATGCATAAAGAATTCATCCATATCTTCAGTTTGCACAGGCAGCCTGTAATAAACTCCTACAATGGTGTCCTTTCCACTGTTCTGTCCATGTATTCTTACCCTAACATAGTAACCTAGTTAGCAAGGCCAAAAAAAGACATTTGTCCATCCAGTTCAGCCTTTATTCCATCAGTATAAAACCCCAGATCTAAATACTTCTAATGAACCTAATTGAAAGATACAATGTTGCCTGACACTGGCTGCTCCAGGTATCTTTATATATATATATCTTTATATATATTTAATGTATATATATTTAATTATATTATTTATTTATTTATATATATATTATATTAATATATTATATATAATTATAATATTTATATATATATATTAATTTTAATATTTATATTGAATATATATTTTACTGTAAACTTCCCAAGTCCTTCTCCATGTCTGATTTTACCCAGTGGTTTCCCGTTCAGTGTGTAATGGTGATATTGATTCCTTCTTCCCATGTGTATAACCTTACACTTATCATTGTTAAACCCCATCTACCAACTTTTGGCTTAAGATAGCAACTTATCCAGATCCATCTGTAGCAGAATACTATTTTGTCTAGTATTGACTGGTTTACATAGCTTGTATCATCTGCAAATATTGATATTTTACTGTGTAAACCTTCTACCAGACTATTAACAAACTTTGAAGAGAATAGGTCCAAACACCGACCCCTGCGGTCCCCACTGGTCAGCAACCCAGTTAGAGAATATACCATTTATAACCACACTCTGCTTTCTATCACTGAGCCAGTTACTTGCCAATTTACACACATTTCCCCCAGACCCAGCATTCTCATTTTGTTGAACCATCCGCTTGTGTGGCACGGTATCAAACGCTTTGGAAAAATCAAGATATACCACATCCAATGACTCAACTTGGTCCAGTCTGTAGCTTGCCTCTTCCTTAAAAAGTGATTAGATTAGTGTGACAGGAGTGACTCCTCATAAACCCATGCTGACATGGAGTTTAACAGTTATTCTCATTGAAATAACCCTGAATAACGTCCCTCAGAAACCCTTCAAATATTTTACTATCAATAGAGGTTAGACTTACTGGCCTATAATTTCCAGGTTCACATTTAGAGCCCTCTTTGAATGTTGGTACCACATTTGCTATGCACCAGTCCTGTGAAACAGACCCCGTCACTATAGAGTCCCTAAATATAAGAAATAATGGTTTGTCTATTACAATACTTAGTTCTCTTAGTACTCGTGGGTGTATGCCATCTGGACCCAAAGATTTATCTATTGTAATCTTCTTTAGCGGTTTGCCCCTCTTCTTGGGTTAGATTGGTGACCCTTAATATAGAGTTTTCTTTTTCTCTTGGCATTTAATTTTCCACCGTGAATACTGTGGAGAATCTATCTAATATTGGTTTTTTCCTCGTCCTCTACAACTATTCTTTCCTCACAATTTTTTTAAGGAGCCTACACTCACACAGTATGATTCTTTCACTATTGACATAGTTGAACAGTTTGGGATTAGTTTTACTCTTCTTGGTATTGCGATTGTTTCCTTTTTGACAGCTTTAAATTTTTTTTTAATTTTTTTTTTATTTTTCTTCCTATATTTTATTTTGGGTTTTTTTGAGCTTCAACAGTGCCATCCTGCTTTAGTAGTTTTATTAATTTTTTTTTTTTTGTTTTACTGTTAATTGCCCCTCTTACTACTTTGTTTAGCCACATTGGGTTTTTCCAATTTCTTGTCCTTTTATTCCCACAAGGTATAAACCACTTACAGTGCCTATTTAGGATTTTCTAAAACATTTCCCATTTATCTGTATTCCTATTTCTGAGGACTTTGTCCCAGTCAACCAGATTAAGGCAGCACGGTGGGTCAGTGGATAGCACACAGCAGCGCTGGAGTCCTGGGTTCGAATCCCACCAAGGACAACATCTGGAAGGAGTTTGTATGTTCTCCCCGTGTTTGCGTGCGTTTCCTCCGGGTTCTCCGGTTTCCTCCCACACTCCAAAAATATACTGATAGGGAATTTAGATTGTGAGCCCCATCGGGGACAGTGATGATGATGTGCGCAAACTGTAAAGCGCTGCAGAATGTTAGGGTTTTGCACCAACTGGGAAATATGATTTTTCATTATTTTTATCAGAAACCTGTTGCTTTTGTGTTTTTCTTTTTGTCTTGGTTGTTATCTAGTTAATATCCAAGTAGTTGAAATCCCCATATAAATAACCTCGTTATGGGTTGCAGCTTCATCTATCTGCCTTAGTAGTAGACTTTCCATGATTTATATTATATTTGGGGGTTTAACAGACCCCAATGAGAACTTTGTTACTATTTTTCCCTCTATGTATTTTGACCCAAATGGACTCTAAATCATTTCCTTCTCTAATATCCTCACTTAAAGTGGACTTTAGACAAGACTATATCTAAAGACAAACTCCTCCTCTTCTCTGATTTTTTTCGATCCTTTTTAAACGGACTATAACCCTGTCAGTTAACTGCCAGTCATGGCTTTCCTCTAACCATGTCTCGGTTATTCCCACTATGTCATAGTTTCCTGTAGATATTTCTGATTCTAGTTTTTCCATCTTGTTTGTCAGGCTTCTTGCGTTAGCGAGCATGCAGTTTAGAGGATTTTGTGTTGACAGAGTCTCCTCCCTGTGGAGTGTTTTTAGAAAATTTCTTACCTCCCATTGGAGTATGCTGTCTTGGGTCTTTGCCGCACCTCATATCCTTCATCAGCATATTTTCTGGCTTCAAGTTCGTGTCTACTGGTTTTCTTTTACCCTCCCCTCTTCTAGTTTAACGCCCTCCTGATGAGTGTAGAGAGTCTTCTAGCAAATGTGTTTCCCAGCATTGAGGTGTAGTCTGTCTCTGGCGAGGAGTCTGTCGTATAGGTAACTCACACCATGGTCCAGGAATCCAAGTCCTTGTTGCCTGCACCATCGTCTTAGCCAGTTGTTGGCATCAGGGATCCTGTTCCATCTCCTGGTGCCATGCCCATCTACTGGAAGGATAGAAGGAAAAAAACTACCTGTGCATCCCGTTCCTTTACTTCCACAAATCTTCAAAGTCCTTGCTGATTGTCAGTAGGTCCTTCCTTGCCTTGTTATTGGTGCCATCCTGTATATATCAAGGGTGAACGTCCTTGGAACTGATAAGCTTTGGTATCCTATCGGTCACATCCTTGATCTTTGCCCCTGGGAGGCAGCGTACTTCTCTTGCGGTTGTCTTGTCTGCAGATGGCTGCTTCTGTGCCTCAGTACTGAGTCTCCCACCACTACCACTCTTCTTGGCAATACTTTTTGTTGTCACTTCTGGGTGTTGCTGTGTGCAGTTTCCACAGTACTTCCAATCTCTGAAGCTTAAATCTCTGTGCAGATATACGCTTTTCTAACATACAATGCGACACCTAATTTATTAAGTCTGTTTCTTGCAAATAAGTTGTATCCTTCAAGCCTTTTATTTCAGTCGTGTATTGTCCCACCAAGTTTCAGTGATTCCAGCTACATATTTTGTCAGTATTTCCAATTCTACGTTGGTTGCCCATGTTTTGTGCATTCGTCTAGAAACTTTGTTTGGTTTCTGATATGTATGTATGTATGTATGTATGTTATGAAGTATGTATGTTAAAAATGCTTATTTTAAGTATATTTTTACCAAGACTTGTTACCAGATGCGATACTCTAAAGAAAATGTCAAAATGTTTCTTATAAAAAAAATAGTGGTTTATTGGACTGTCTATCAAAAAAAAACATTGCAGGAAGACATAAAATGAGTGAAATAGTTACGAAGAGATTGTCCATTTGTCCATAGCCAAAGCTTATACACTTCTTTCCTTAGATCCTGAATAGTAAAATGACATCTGTCTCTTGTCAGCAGCGCTGGTCTAAGGAAGCAACACGTGGTTACATAGCAGCTGTCCATTCATAGTAGTGTTCTTGTCCCATGTGTCTGTAGAGAGAGAGAGCCCCCTCCCTTCGTGTAGTCATTATACATTTCCTTCTCAAAAAATTAGCATATAGTGCTAAATTTCATTATTTACCATAATGTAATGATTACAATTAAACTTTCATATATTTTAGATTCATTACACACCAACTGAAATTTGTCAGGTCTTTTATTGTTTTAATACTGATGATTTTGGCATACAACTCCTGATAACCCAAAAAACCTGTCTCAAAAAATTAACATATTTCAACCGTCCAATAAAATAAAAGTGTTTTTTCAAAACAAACAAAAAAAACATCAAATAATAATGTTCAGTTATGCACTCAATACTTGGTCGGGAATCCTTTGGCAGAAATTACTGCTTCAATGCGGCGTGGCATGGAGGCAATCAGCCTGTGACACTGCTGAGGTGTTATGGAGGCCCAGGATGCTTTGATAGCGGCCTTAAGCTCATCCAGAGTGTTGGGTCTTGCGTCTCTCAACTTTCTCTTCACAATATCCCACAGATTCTCTATGGGGTTCAGGTCAGGAGAGTTCGCAGGCCAATTGAGCACAGTAATACCATGGTCAGTAAACCATTTACCAGTGGTTTTGGCACTGTGAGCAGGTGCCAGGTCGTGCTGAAAAATGAAATCTTCATCTCCATAAAGCATTTCAGCCGATGGAAGCATGAAGTGCTCCAAAATCTCCTGATAGCTAGCTGCATTGACCCTGCCCTTGATGAAACACAGTGGACCAACACCAGCAGCTGACATGGCACCCCACACCATCACTGACTGTGGGTACTTGACACTGGACTTCAGGCATTTTGGCATTTCCTTCTCCCCAGTCTTCCTCCAGACTCTGGCACCTTGATTTCCGAATGACATGCAAAATTTGCTTTCATCAGAAAAAAGTACTTGGGACTACTTGGCAACAGTCCAGTGTGCTGCTTCTCTGTAGCCCAGGTCAGGCGCTTCTGCCGCTGTTTATGGTTCAAAAGTGGCTTTACCTGGGGAATGCGGCACCTGTAGCCCATTTCCTGCACACGCCTGTGCATGGTGGCTCTGGATGTTTCTACACCAGACTCAGTCCACTGCTTCCTCAGGTCCCCCAAGGTCTGGAATCGGTCCTTCTCCACAATCTTCCTCAGGGTCCGGTCACCTCTTCTCGTTGTACAGCGTTTTCTGCCATTGTTTCCTTCCAACAGACTTCCCATTGAGGTGCCTTGATACAGCACTCTGGGAACAGCCTATATGTTGAGAAATTTCTTTCTGGGTCTTACCCTCTTGCTTGAGGGTGTCAATGATGGCCTTCTTGACATCAGTCAGGTCGCTAGTCTTACCCATGATGGTGGGTTTTGAGTAATGAAGCAGGCAGGGAGTTTTTAAAAGCCTCAGGAATCTTTTGCATGTGTTTAGAGTTAATTAGTTGATTCAGAAGATTAGGGTAATAGGTCGTTTAGAGAACCTTTTCTTCATATGCTAATTTTTTGAGACAGGTTTTTTGGGTTATCAGGAGTTGTATGCCAAAATCATCAGTATTAAAACAATAAAAGACCTGACAAATTTCATTTGGTGTGTAATGAATCTAAAATATATGAAAGTTTAATTGTAATCATTACATTATGGTAAATAATGAAATTTAGCACTATATGCTATTTTTTTTGAGAAGGACCTGTATATACGTCTCTTAGATCATGTGATCTCTATATATGGGGATGACACTTTACCATACAGAAATAGCATGTGTATGTCAGCTGAAAGTCAATGTACTCAGTACAGAATTGAGTGTAGAATAAATCCATAACCAATAATTAATATTTAACAATTCCCCCTTTTGAGGGTGAGACATTAATTGGAACCCTCAAAGTAGAGAAGTTCATCTTTAAGATAATCAGATCTTCTTTCTTCTTTTCTTCTTCTTTGACAATTTAATTTCCATAATATCAATTATTGTTATACACACTCAATAACATAATTATGTGAATTCATGTTATGGTAAGCCGTGACCAATATTCATATAAAATATGTCTTATACTTTACTAAACTTAAATCGAAGCATCTCCGGTCCAGTCATCATCATCTGATCTTCATCTTGACGTCTTGTTCTTGATTCTTTTAAAACAGTCTTTATACGATAATTCCTTTGAAATAACATGTAGATATTGTAGAGACTGTCATGTGTCAATCAAAATCCATAAATTCAAATGTTGATAAGAAAACAAAGTCCATTGATGAAATGAAGCTTTAATATCTGAGCAGTGTCACCTTTAAAGACCTGGACTTACATTGGCTCGCCTTGGATATTTCTGGAATCCTCCATGCCATCCGCACTGGTCTTGAAACAGGTGTGATGTCTTTGGTCAGCAAAGCAAGGGTTAAAATGACTCTTCCTTGCTAAAGATAGCACCATAACCAGTCCTTAGTCCTAATACACAGGACACATGTCAGGGTTGTAGCTTCCTGACAATTACCTTATTGTTCACCAGCTTTTATTGAAGCTTCAAAGGTGATAGGAAATCACTGGAACGTGATAAAAACGTGATAACAGTTCATATCAGCATCATAGGATCATCGTCCTCTGCCATTGTGTTTGTCAGGGTGGATACTGCAGTTGTGGCTGTCAGTGGTGGATACTGCAGTTGTGGCTCAGTGGTGGATACTGCAGTTGTGGCTGTCAGTGGTGGATACTGCAGTTGTGGCTGTCAGTGGTGGATACTGCAGTTGTGCTGTCAGTGGTGGATACTGCAGTTGTGGCTGTCAGTGGTGGATACTGCAGTTGTGGCTGTCAGTGGTGGATACTGCAGTTGTGGCTGTCAGTGGTGGATACTGCAGTTGTGGCTGTCAGTGGTGGATACTGCAGTTGTGGCTGTCAGTGGTGGATACTGCAGTTGTGGCTGTCAGTGGTGGATACTGCAGCTGTTGTCAGTGGTGGATACTGCAGTGTTGTCAGTGGTGGATACTGCAGTTGTGGCGTCAGTGGTGGATACTGCAGTTGTGGCTGTCAGTGGTGGATACTGCAGTTGTGGCTGTCAGTGGTGAATACTGCAGTTGTGGCTGTCAGTGGTGGATACTGCAGTTGTGCTGTCAGTGGTGGATACTGCAGGTTGCAGTGGTGGTACTGCAGTGTGGCTCAGGTGGATACTGCAGTTGTGGCTGTCAGTGATGAAATGAATTGTAATTGACACAGTCTATTACTCAGACATCATAGAGCCTTTTTACCTTCTGGGACTTCGGCTTTTTCTTCTTGCAACTTTTAAAATTACTTGAATTTAGAAATATGAAAAGTCTTTAATGTAATTCCAATATCTTGCTTGAAGTCTTCATTCCCTATTCTATACCAAATCTGGTAATTTTCCTGACCTATAATATCACAGCGTACCATAGCAATCAGTAATATCCATAGAATTATTATCAGAATAGTAATATGGAATTCATGTTTGTGTAGTAAAACAATAATAAATGATAATGCATTATTAACCATATTCTTCATGAGACAGAACATTTTTATGTCATAGGTATAATTACCTTTTCAACCCATAGGTGTCAGTGTGTTTTTTTTTTTTTTGTTTTGTTTTTTTTTAGTAACAAGTGTTTCCATCTTTATTACTAAACTTTATTAATGGAATATATTTATTAGACCAATAATATGTAAGAATGTATAGCCATGAACCAAAATGTGAATATGAGTGAATGAAAAAGAATTATTGTATTTACTCAGAATTAGAACATTTTCTTTTAATGAAATATCTTCACTATATTTAATGAAGCAATATTCTCATACAAGACATTACTTTATTAAATGTTTCTTGATTGAGATAAATAAAAATTAAGAATAAAAAAGATAAAGGAAGAATAAAAATGAAAAATACGAATAAAAACAAAAATAAGAATAAAAATAAGGCCTATATATGTTTATGACAAATGTTGAGTAGTTATGTTCTCAGTAACTAATACCCTTAATATTTCCATTATCTGGATGATTTCATATTTGTCATAACCTTGTGTTACCAAAATATTCATATTATGCAACTTTGCATGTAACCCCCTTCTTAGTGTAAAGAAATGACTCTTTATAATACTTAATGTTATTATCTCTAGTAGTTATACCATTGTACCTTTTTTATATTCTTTAAAATGTGTGAAGAAGAGGTATTGATGAAATGTGATGATGTATTTAGGATCATAAACACATTTCCCCCTTAATACCAAAAAAAATAATATTTTATGAAATAATTCATTTTTCAAAACCAAAATGAAAAAATAATTGTTTTATAAATTATTTATGTAACTTCTGTTTTAGCTTTATACCATATATTTGTCTGAAGATGTGTACCATCTATGTAACCATTAAAAATAACATTGAATATCATAAAATTATCCTTTTGGGAAAAGGAAAAAATAATAATCTAAATGAAGATTTTCTTGATAAACCATTTTGATGTGTGATTATACTTATCTATTAACTAAAAAAAATTACTAAAGGAATATATGTTGAGTAGATAATATTTCATTATGTATCTTAATATTCTAATAATTGAACTGATTTGTATTATTTCTCATAAAAACAAGGTTTTTGGTTTTCTCTTAGCATACCATGAATTGTGAAACCTCTCCTTTCATACATCACATATTTTTTCTCTTAGCTTATATTCACTCTTAGCAGCTGCTCATACACGCATCTGTTATCTGTCACTCAGACTGTGACACGGATATACAGTACACACCACAGATTCCACATACAAAAGGTAGGAATACATGTATATTAACCCAAATAATTGTATCCTAATTATCAATGCGCATTGTAAACTACTAAATTTAATATTTTAATATTTCTTAGAATATTCCCCAAATACACATAACATAAACTTTGTAAACCATTCTGTATATAAAAGAATGCATACTTCATACAAGGGTTTGCAATTGTATCTGAACCATGTAACTTAAGAGGCCTAAAAAATAATTCTTTTCACGAGAGCTTTAAGTTGCAACCACTGAAATAGGGGTATATGGTAATTGCCTTATAATTAGAACAGTTTAAATGTCACATGTGTGACTGTCATGCAGTAAGAACATATTGCCATGCAAATAAATAACTTCAAAATGTTAGCACACAAAGCTAAATTTAGATTCAGTTAGTTATATATTATTTCCTTTTTTAAGTGTTAAATATATAATCATGCAGTTATTACAAATTCCTGTGTTAAATAAAGGAATAAATTCATGTAAGAGAATTTTTTGTGATTAAGTCCTACTTTGAAGTGAAAATTCTAAGGATAAATAAGAGATAAGGTTAATATCATATTCATCCAGAAACAAATCAATTGCAATGTCTTATACATATATGTATTGGCTTTAATGTAATTCTAAATATTACTGTAGTTTTCTAATTATCACTATACATATAGACATAGTTATACAATCTCTACTTATACAAGTATACTATATATATATATATATATATATATATATATATATATATATATATATATCTACAAAAACTGTGAACTACAGAATTCTATTTATAAAATAATTACAAATAACTGAATAATATATTGTATATCACTTTTACACAATATATATTTTCATTTTCAGTCAATTCCTAAACCAAATCTTATTTCTGTCAAAAATGTCCTGAAAAGTTCTTTTTATCATTCCTTTTTTTTAATGATTGTTTGAGCAGCTCCGATAATGAATTGTAAACTGAAGACTCAGTTATGTCACTCTGAGGAATCACCTGTTCCTGTCTTTCAATCTCCGCCATTTGTCTTTTTACAGAGAGGTCTGAACTTTGAATTTTTAACTCTTTCTGCAAAGCGGACTCTTGGATTTTTTTATAGGGTTTATAACAAATATGTAATTTTCTTCTTATGTCATAGATTTGATTATGGGGATGACTCGGTTTAGGAGATTTTGACACTGTTTTTTGAAAAGATCTTACTCTGTTTGATTTATTTTCCTTTCACGATTTTTGTTTTCTAGCAAAATCAAGGGATTGCGCACACTCAAAGTATCTTTTTGATGCAATAACATGAGATACAGAATTTAGGAATACAAATTTGTCTACAAAATACTTTATCATTGATTGTGTTTTGACATTGGTAATTAGAGTTTTGTACAACCTTTCAAATATGGACATGAATGTAAAAGTACATTCTTTCCGACCAATCCTTAATTTTTGAAGAATATCAATATCTGGACAATTTTCATTTAATGCACAGAAAATCTGAATTTTCAGTCTGTCTTTATCATTTAGATCTCCATGTAAATCGTTATCACAAGACAACTTTAATGTTAAACGTCTGGAAAAGGTTGCACGAAGCCACAATTTAAATAATTGATTTTTCTCAGCATTACTTAAATCAAGCTTATCAACAAAACTTTCAAAGATTTCAGAATTTCTGCACACATGGAATTTGTTATCATATGCAGGAATGATTTTGCATAGTTTTAACAAATTTTTCCTAACTTTAATTTGGAGTTGGGCCCCTGAATTGTCTTCTATTTTTGGTGGCCTTTGAACATCCGTCCCTCGTACGTCATTTGCATCAGTTCTGAAGTCTCCTCCCACATTTCCACCATCATCAGAGACCAGGTCACCTTGAGTAGCCATTACAGACACATGTCCCACATCTTGCTCAATTTTCTCATTACAGTCAATCTCGGGAACATCACTAGTATTATCTGACACTATTTCTACAGTCATTTTTAGATTTTTCTGATACAAACTTGTGAAATATGTCAACCAACTGTAAAACGTTTTTCAATTTCTCTTTCTCTATTAAAGGATACCAGCTTAGAATCTAGCTTTAGATTTTCCATTTCACATTCTGCATATAAGCTGAGCCATAAAACTTCTAAATTAGACTGATCTACAGACATAAATTTCAGTCTACTTTGCTTAGAAAAAGAAGTAATGACATCCATTGTTTCTTACCTTGAAATATCTCAGCTTATAGTTCCTTTCTTGGACAATGCTGGCCTCTTGTCATCAGCACGTCAGCACTTCTGATTCCTGTAGTACGTCTGGCAACTCTTAGTCCTCATTCATCTGTAGATTCTGTCTGATCCTTGTGCCGTGAAATAGTGGAATTCTTGAGACTTGGACAACAGGTGTCTTTGGCAAACTTCACCTCCCCCGTGTACAAGGGAAAGAATCCACTCAAAATAGCACAAACAGAACTGTCTGGCTCGGCAAAATGTTAAAAATGCTTATTTTAAGTATATTTTTTCCAAGACTTGTTACCAGATGCGATACTCTAAAGAAAATGTCAAAATGTTTCTTATAAAAAAAATATAGTGGTTTATTGGACTGTCCACCAAAAAAAAACATCATTGCAGGAAAACCTAAAATGAGTGAAATAGTTACGAAGAGATTGTCCATAGCCAAAGCTTATACACTTCTTTCCTTAGATCCTGAATAGTAAAATGACATCTGTCTCTTGTCAGCAGCGCTGGTCTAAGGAAGCAACACGTGGTTACATAGCAGCTGTCCATTCATAGTAGTGTTCTTGTCCCATGTGTCTGTAGAGAGAAAGAGAGAGAGCCCCCTCCCTTCGTGTAGTCACTATATATAAGTCCCTTAGATCATGTGATCTCTATATATGGGGATGACACTTTACCATACAGAAATCAATGTCAATGTACTCAGTACAGAATTGAGTGTAGAATAAATCCATAACCAATAATTAATATTTAACAGTGTGTGTATATATATATATATATATATAATATATATATATATATATATATATATATATAAATTTTTTTTTTTATTTTTTTTTTGTTCTTTTTTGTTTTTCTTCCCTTTCACTTCTAATAGCAGAGTTCTCAATAGTATTTGTCAGGTGTATGGATTTTTCAGGTCTTTTGCTTCCCTTCGCACGTTGTTCCAGTTTAAAGCTCTCCTGATGAGTGTAGAAAGGCGACTTCCAAATACATGTTTTCCAGTCTTCGTAAAGTGCACCCCATCTCTAGCAAATAGTCCATCGTATAGGTAATTCAGTTCATGATCCAGAAATCCAAATCCTTGCTGACGGCACCATCACTGTAGCCAGTTGTTCACCTGCAGAATCTTATTTCACCTTGTTCCATGGACATCCACTGGAAGGATGGAAGAGAAGACCACCTGCGCTCCCAGTTCTTTCACTTTCTTACCTAAGTTCTCAGTCACTGCAGATGGTTTCCAGGTCACTTCTTGTGGTGTCATTTGTCCCCACATGTATTACCAGGAATGGGTAGTCATCTGTAGGTCTGAAGAGTCCTGATATCCTGTCTGACACATCTTTAATTTTTGCACCTGAAAGACAGCACATTTCTTTTGAGGTTATATCAGGTCTGCAGATAGCGGCCTACATTCCTCTCAACAGGGAATCCCCCATGACCACAACTTTCCGTTGAGTCTCCCACTACCACACTTCGCTTCTTGGCTGTACTTTTTGTTGTCACTTCTTTGTGTTTCTATGTGCCCTTTTCTTTGCTGCTGGTAGTGCCTCATTAGGTATGCCATCTTCATCCTCCACAAGGCCTTGGTATCGGTTTCTCAGTTGTGTGGTTAATGTCTCCATGGTCTTGTTGCTACTTTTGGTCACATGCTTCCACTCTTTTGCTTTTGGAGATTCTCTGACACTTTCACCTTCTGTGACCAGTAGAGATGCTTCTGTTCTGTCTAGGAAGTCTTCATTTTCTTTTGCGTTTCAAAGTTGCAATTCTTCCTTCCAGACCCCGCACCTTTTCTGAAAAGGCCAGTAGTCTAAACTTCTAGCAGGTGAAGCTGGATTATTCTGGACCATGTAGGTTGATATAGTTAAAGATCAGTTTGGGATTAGTTTTACTCTCCTTAACAATGTGCTTCTGTTTCCATTTTTTTTTTTTTTTTTTTGTAATCCAAACCATTTTTAATGACTATCACAATTTTTAACCAATACATTATACATGCTTGTTGTGTGAAGGACTAAATTAAGAAAGATCAAAACTGAATGCTCCATTTTGTGCTTGTAACTCCATCTTGTCTTTATGAGATAAATTCTGTTGCTTAACAAGGCTATAGTTCCTGGCCATTGTAGAGAAGTAGAGTAAAGGTTATGGGCTGTGATAAAACCAGACTGCTCCAGTTTGGACAAGATATGAGACCTTGGGATTTATCATTGTAGAATGCTTTGAGAAATGAGTATGTTATTATTCTCTCCTATGTTACGTAGACATGACCATATATGTAGTTTCCTATTTTCTTGTATTCTTATAGGTTAATTTTCTTGTAATTCTTATAAGTCAATTTTCTTGTATTTTCATTGGTTAAATGTTGTAGGTGTGGTTTTATACTATTGGATGAAGTACAAGCTCACTAAATACTATAAAAGATGATGATGTAATATATGGGATAAGAATCTTGCTCGATTCTCCCAGACGGAAACACACGTGTCTGTCTGGTTATGTTGCTAGCAACGTTCTATGAATTAATTTGGAAATCACTAGGTCAACCGTGAAGGGTCACTTAGATCCTACCTTAACAGTTGTAGATATCACTGTAAATCCATCCATTTTCAAGACATTGTTGTAATCATACCTGTATTTTATCATGGTATAACCTTAATTTTATTGTAAACCAATTAACAACCTTCCTTTTCCTCCCCTTCCCCTTGTCTGTTATCTCTTCTTTTCCTATGTTTGTTTCTGCAATATTCACTAATGCATTCAATCTTCTGATTATATAAGTCATATGCCCTTCTGTATCCTACTATAACATAAATGTATTAAATATCACATCTTCAGAGAGCCTCTGAAACAACCCGGGTACACTTGATCCATTTTCCCCCAAATTTCTTAACAGCACTTCTCAATATATATCTTTTTCTCCATTATAATGGTGTTATTCAAGTCTCTATCTGTTCAATCCCAGGAGGACTGTATGAGAGGCATTGCCTGGCGAGACACTTTCTTGTATGATAAAAAAAAATGTTACCTATTGCAAATTGAATGGATGCATTAATGCCACAATCCCCCAGATATCCCAGTATACACGTTTTTGGTTTCATGTCCAAATGTACATTAAGCAACTCTCCAACCAATTTATCCACATCCTCCCATACTCCTCCAAGCTAGGGGCATGACCAAAACATATGTGAAAGGTTACCTTCTTCTCTACTACATCTCAGGCACTCATCTTCACTTCTCAACTTCATTTTTTTTCATCATTTTTGGTGTCCTATAAACCCTGTGAATAAGGAACAACTGGGATCTTCTCTTCACTGTTAATAATTTACTTGTAGCTTCCAATATGTCCTCCCACTCTTCAGAGATCTGTCCCACCTCCCGTTCCCACTGGGACTTAGTGAGTGCCATAGGCAGGGTCGGCTCCAGGTTTTCATGGGCCCCGGGTGAAAGTCTCCATAGGCCCTTTAACACAGGCCACAATTCATGATGTACAGATACGGCAGAGAAATATAGGTATAGTACAATGCCAAATACTTCACTTCATACATTACATGAGTGATATCTATTGTAAATTCTACAATAGCTCAAAAGACAAACAGTATATTCCTCCATACAGTATTATGGGTACCACATAGTGCTACATGCAGAATGATATGGTCACAACGTAGAGCTCCATACAGAATTATGAGCCCCATATAATGCTCGATATATAATGGGCCCCATATAATGCTCTATATATAATCAACCCAATAAGATGCTCCATATATAATGAGCCTCTTATGATGCTCCATATATAATGGGACCCGTATGATGGTCTCCATATATTGAGCCAAACATTTAGGGTCTCCTAAAATTGTACTCAGAGATTGATATATTAAAGAAATCAAACCTTTTTTGTCCTTTTTACTTTGACAAACATGGTCCAGTAACCCATTGGTGGATACTCTAATCGGTTAATATTATCCTGGCCCTCAAGGCATGCCGCAATTGTAAATAGTTAAATAATTCTGATTTTTATTTTTTTTTATCTCAAGTTTGTTTTAAATTGTTTAAGGAACAAATCCCCCCCCCTCATATACCTGATACAATATCTCAACCCTTGCATCCCCCCCAAATCCTTCCAAAGAGTGTAATTCTCACAAGTGTATGTTATTCCATAGAGGGGTGAATTTAGAATAGGTTCCAATTTCCCATAATTCTTTGCAACTCCATCATATCTTATGAATAAGGAACAGCATTGGGGCACTACAGAACCCATCCCTAAGGCCATCTGACTCCAAAAGGTCTAAAATATTGCAACCCCTCCCCCATAAATTTAACAACCAATGCCCCTGCTTCATTATTTTCCTCCAGAGCCCATCCCTTAAAATGTTATAGTGGAGAGACCCGAAAGTATCCCCACGCATGAGGTAATGCCAATCCACCCTGTAATTTCTCCAGTCTTATTCTAGGTACCACTGTCTTCCACACTAAATCTCTAAATGTTCTGCATTTTTTTTAACCAGTGTTTCGGAATCCACACTGGGGAATTATGTAAAATGTGAAGGATAGATGGCATGAGGCACACTGATTAGATTTGTTCTCCAAGGGTGACAATAGTAATTTTCCCCAAGTTCCCACCTTCTTCCTTGATTTTAATATTAAAGGGCCAAGATTCAGTGACCTCATTCGCTTCTCTAGTAACTTGAATACCTAAAAGAAATTAGAATATTTAACTATTGGGATTTTTGAGTCACTTCCCACTTGAAGATTATTTCTTAAAGGGAGTAAAGGCAGCATTCCCCAATTTATATGTAATCTCAGGAATACACCAAACCTAGCAGTTATGTCCATAATCTTCTGAAGAGATGCAGATATATCCCCCACAAACAATGTCGTCTGTGTATAATGCTTTCCACTCCACTCTGTCCACAAGCAAAACCTCTCCTCTCCTGGTGCTGTCTAATAATGCATGCTAATGGCTCTATTGCTGTAGCGAAACAGAGGGGACAATGGGCAGCCCTGCTTTGTTCCCCTGAAGAGGTTGAAACTTTCCGAGGTTCCCCACTAGCCCTTACCTTTGCCACTGGGTTTTTATATAACTGTACCCACTTAATAAATATAAGGCCAAAGTCCTTTTTTTTTTTTTTTTTTTTTCCTGTTTACAGGAACACTAAGAGCATGTTAAGACAGTTTTGAGATGCCTGAAAGAGAATAATCTCTACATCAATCCTGAGAAATGAGTTGATCACAGATAAAATTTCTGGGTTATGTCCTCTCGTCACAGGTGCATAACATGGAGACAAGTGAGATCCAGGCTATTCTTGATTGGGCTGCACCTAAAAATGTCAAGGAGATACGTTTTATGGGTTATCTAATTTTTAGAGTTTATTTGTAATTTCTCTGAAATTGTTCCACCCATTGTGCAACTAAATAATAAAACACTTTCTTGTGCTCTACACAGGCTCAAGAAGCTTTTGATCGTCTTAAGTCCTTTTTCACTTCTGCACATGTGTTGATTCACCCTAACCCAGCACATCCTTTCTTTGTGGAAGTGGACACTTTAGATAGTGCCCTGGAGGCCACCGTCCTCCCGCAATTGACAGTCTGTTACACCCGTATTTTTTTTTTTTTTTTTCTCTCGTAGAATTTCAGCTGCCGAGAATTGATGTGGGAGATAAAGGGCTTCTAGCCATTATCACTGCCTTTAAGGAATGGAGACACCATCTGCAAGGGGCAGCAAACAAGTTATTGTGCTCGCAGACCATCGCAATCTGAAATTTCTTCGATCTGCTAGATATCTTTCTCCGCGTCAGGCTCATTGGAGTTTATTTTTGAACCAATTTAACTTTGTCATTTTGTATCACCCAGGTTGACTTAATGGGAAAGTGTATGCTTTGTCCTGAATCCATGCCTCAGATTCCGTACTTGGGACCCTGTCAGACCATTTTGTCAGATGCCAACTTTGTTGGAGTCATCCATAATAAGGACTTATGGAAGACTATTAAGGAGGCCTATGAGGCAGATGCATTTCTCGATAACACGACTGATGTGTATTTGGTTTTCAACAACGGTATGTGTGTCCGGGATGGACATTTATGTTTTTGAGGTCGTAAGGCTGCAGTTCCTCAAGTTTGTCCATTACTCCAAGTTGGCTGGTCATCAGATAGTACAGAAGACACAGGCGCTCCTGAGCCGTTTATTTGGTGGCCTACCTGTCTGAAGGACGTGAATAATTAAGTTCTCTATTGTGAGGTATGTGCATGCTTTAAGACTCCTTGTGTATCACCTACTGGATTGCTGCAATCACTACCCATTTCTTCTCGCCCTTGGGGGGGTCTATTTATATGGACTTTATAGGGGAATTGCCCACCTCTGGAGGAAGGAGCTATATCCTGGTTGTAATAGATTGCCTTACTAAATCTGCCAACTTCATTCCCTGTACTGGTCTTCCCTCAGCTAAGGAGACGGTAGATCTGATCATTCAGAATGTGTGCCATGTGTTTGGAGTTCCAGATGAAATCATCTCTTTTCAAATAATTTTATTGAATTTAATAATTTAAAGAGGAGGGAAGGGAAGGGGAAAGGGAAGGGAAATACAAAAATTAGAGAACTCTATTTTACAATATAAGAAATATACAGAAACAAAAACAAGAACAAGAACAAAAAAAACTATCATTCTTATTACAATTTCCAGCCTTCAATCATAAATTTTCTTATGTTGTTAAAATGACACTTAAAACACAATCATTTTTATATATTTTCCCAAACATGAAACATAAAATTTCATAACATTAAAATAAATAACTCTTTTCATCTATATTTATTGTTCCAGACTTCCCATTTCAAATAGTATCTATCCAGGGAGTTAGAGTTGATGGCCATCCTCTCTTCCATAACACTGTGCGAACGGAGAATATCAAGAATGTCTGAAAAGTTTGGTACGTGGTTTTTTTTCCAGCATTGTGCAATAACATTTTTTACAATAAGGAAAATATGAACTGTTATAAATTTAATTGTAGGGCTGATGCTCTCTAAATCCAAGGATAGAAGTGCCATTCGGGGAGTTACATCTATGAAATCTTTTGATAAAGAATTCACATGAAATTTGACTTGCAACCACAGAGATCTTAGTTTGGGACAGCACCAAAAAATATGATATAAATTTCCATTTAATTGACATTCCCTCCAACATAGAGGGGAATTATCCTTATTAATGTGGAAAAGCCTTGTTGGAGTGTAGTACCATCTTAGTACTAATTTTATATATACCTCATATAAGGACATGGAAGCCGAGGTTCTATTAGAAATTTTTAGTGCATATGTCCATTGCTCTTGGGATATAGATAATTTAAGATCCAATTCC
Organism: Oophaga sylvatica; assembly: GCA_033576555.1. Classification (NCBI taxonomy): domain Eukaryota; kingdom Metazoa; phylum Chordata; class Amphibia; order Anura; family Dendrobatidae; genus Oophaga; species Oophaga sylvatica. Next base: position 41,611 of record JARQOD010004539.1, read on the forward strand.
CATCTCCTCATAGAGGAACTTGGTTGAAAAGTAACATCCTTATTAAAATGATTATATGAATATTTGAGAGACCATCTGTCCTTGGATGTAGTGTGGTTTATGAATGAAAAGACGATACCCATATTTAAAGCTCTGCTCTTCAATAGTTTATAAAGACAATCCTTTATTAATAGAAATGACATAAATTCCTTAGAGGGTAAATGGTATACTTCTCTTAAAGTAGAAAAGGACTTAATATGAGAGTCTTCAAACAAATCTCCGATCTTTTTAATACTACAAGAAAACCAAGCATCTGAAATTAAATTTTATAAAGTGTAGTAATGGTAGAAAGGGGAAGATCTTTAAGCGTAGATATCTTAGTGTCAGGTTTTTTTAATTTAGTTAATGTTTTCCAAGCCTCAAATGTAGCATCAAAAATTGGATGCTTATGTTCAGTTAAAGAAGGATTTAATAAAAAATTAAAGAAATTGTCTTGTAGAGAACAATATTTGGCTTGCGCCAATTCAAGATCTATCCATGCCGGGCGATCTTCCTCCTTGAACCATGAAATGCTAAGTTTAATTAAAGTTGCTTGTTGATAGGCCCAGATGTTAGGAAGAGCCAGTCCTCCATTACATCTCTGTCGATATGTAGTATTTTTTGCTATTCTAGCTTTTTTATTTTGCCATATAAATGAATTTATTAGACTTTGGATTTTGTTTATTAAATTTAAGGGAATTTTCAAAGGTAAGGACCGGAAAATATATAAAATCTTTGGTAATATAAAAGTTTTAACTGCCAAAATCTTGCCGATAAGAGTAAGGCCCAGAACTCCAAAGTGTGTTATAGCTTTGGTAATTGTATCGCATAGAGTTTTGATATTGGATGGTATAATCAGAGACATTTTATTAAAAAAATGTATCCCTAGGTAAGTCAGACTTTTTTCTTCTAATTTGAATTTAGATTTCAATAAAATTTGTTTAATATCTGAATGGGACATATTAAAAGGTAAAACTTTGGATTTGAGAAAGTTGATTTTAAAAAGAGATACATTGGAGAATTCTTGTAATATAGGCATTAGAGTTGCAACCGATTGAACCGGATTTGTGATAGATATAAGGAGATCATCTGCAAATAAATTAAGTTTATGAGAGGCCAATTTAGTTTCTATACCTGAAATTTGGAAGAAGTCCGAATGGTTTCAGCAAGGGGTTCCATTGCAAGAGCAAATAATAATGGGGATAGAGGACATCCTTGACGGGTACCATTCTTAATATTGAAAGGTCTAGATAAGTGACTATTTATATAAATTTTTGCATTTGGTTCTTCATAGAGAGAAAAAATATTTTTAATAAACTGTTCATCAAATCCAAAATTAAACAAAGTTTGTTTGAGAAATAACCAATTCAGTCTATCAAAAGCCTTTTCGGCATCAATAGAAATAAGCATAGAAGGGATGTTTGAGGTTTTAATCAGATTTAGTATATTTAATAATTTACGTGTGCCATCTGAGGCTTGCCTATCTTTTATGAATCCAATCTGATCATTTTTAACTAATTTTGGTAAGATATGTTTGAGACGTTCTGCTAAAATTTTGGAAAATATTTTGATGTCTCCATTTAATAGAGAAATAGGTCTATAACTTTGAACTTGATCTAGATCATTCTTACCTTTTGGGATAATGACAATGGTTGCCTCTAACATGGATTTGGGAAAGTGGCCTAGGGCTGATACATGAGTAAAGAGGGAATGTAAGTGTGGAGTTAAAAGATTGGAGTATAATTGGAAATATTCATTAATGAAACCATCTGGTCCTGGGGACTTTGCTGATTTAAGTTTATTAATTGTGGTAGTTATTTCGTTAATACTAATTGGTTTATTAAGGATTTCTAAGTCAAGTTTATCAACTTGGGGAAGTTTTAAATCTTTTAAAAATGAATCTATGGAATTTAAATTGGGTTTGGGAGAAGATGAATCTAAATGTAAATTATATAATTTCTCAAAAAATTCTGAGAAAACATTGGCGATATCTTGAGGATGAGTCTTAATTTCACCTGAGGGAGATTGTATTTGGGTTATTTTTCTATAAATACGTTCGGATTTAAGTTTTTTCATCATATATTTAGAAGATTTATTTTTTGATGAATAAGAAGCAAATTTAGAAGCTTTAAGAGCTGAGTCATATTCAGACATTATATGATCACTAAGATTTTGCCTTAGTATTAACAATTCTTTAAGAAGAGTTGGAGAAGGGGTGTGAAGAGTTGATTGTTGCTCTTCTTTAATTCGAATTTCTTCCTGAATTTGAAAAATTTTACTCCTATACTCTTTCTTATGTATGGCAGAGAGTTGCATGAGCTTACCCCTAACTACCGCCTTGTGAGCTTGCCAGAGAATAAATGGATCTATATCATTTATTGCATTTTCTTTAAAGTAGTTATTTATGGTGTCCTCGATAAGCGTTTTATATTTAGGATTTTTTAAAATGGATACATTAGCTTTCCATAGAAAGGAATTATTTGTTGGAGGGCCTATTAGAAATTTAATAATAAGTGGGGAATGGTCTGAAAAAGATCTATTTAGAATGTTAACTTTTTTAAATCTGGGCAGAGAGAAGATATTGGTTAAAACCAAATCAATTCTTGACGAAGAATGGTGGGTTTTGGAATAATGGGTGAATTCCCTGGAAGATGAATTCAAACAACGAAATACATCAAATAACTCATTTTGATTTAACCAATTACCAAAGGATGGGGATGAAATGCGATTCTGAGAAGAGGAGTCTATTGTTTTGTCTGGGACAGTATTGAAATCACCAATTATTATTAATTCGCCTTGTTTGATATTATCAATTTTTTTAATAACCTTATTAAAAAAGGAGATTTGTCTGTTACAAGGAGCATAAATGTTCGCTATTGTAAAAAGTCTTCCATTTATTTTACCAACTAAAATAGTCCTTTAGAATCAGCTTCCTCGTTAATAAGTTGAAAGTCAAATTTATCACTTATCAATGTCATAACACCTGCTTTTTTACGAACACCAAGAGCTGCAAAGGAATGTGGAAATTTTTTGTGTTGAAAGAGAGGGTGGCCATTTCGTGAGAACTTCAACTCCTGTAAACAGACAATGTCTGCTTTATACAATTTGGCTTCTTTCCATGTAATGTATCGTTTAAAAGGGCTATTTAAGCCTCTCACGTTATAAGATAAAAGATTCAACTCCATCACTGAACAAATCTAGAACAAAATGTGAACTAGAAGTCTGGAAGAAAGTTAAATATTACAAAGTCAAAATAGATTAAGCAAAAAAAATATCAACAAAACACACTATTTAACTAAATGACCAAACAATAGAGGTCTCCAGGAAGAAATTAATCTCCCAAAAAATTGGGGAAAAAGTAAATTGTGGCGAAACTCCTAAGGGACCATATTATATTTTTGTGTAAATTCACCCTTTGTCTTTAAATTCTTTTTGGATAAAAGAAAGAAAATCTTTTCCCTCGTCAGGATTTAGGAGAAATATATTTTTACCTCCATGCCATACTATTAGTCTAGTAGGAAACCCCCATTTATATGGAATCTCCAAGTCTCTCAATTTTATGGTAACATCACGAAATGTTTTTCGAGCTTCCATAGTGGAGCGGGAAAAGTCTGCAAATACTTTAATCTTTTCATAGGGACTAGGAAAGGTACCTCTTTCCCTAATAAATTTTAAGATTTTAATTTTAGTTTCGAAAAACAGGAATCTCATAATGACATCTCTAGGTTTATCTTGAGGAATTCCTCTAGGACGGGGTAGCCTATGTATTCTATCAATTGTAAGTTGGATGTCAGAAAGGGTAGGGATCACTTTTTTGAATAGTGATTTTGCGTAATTCATCAGGTCAATCTGTATGACAGTCTCTGGTATCCCTCTAAGTTTGATGTTATTTTGGCGACTACGGTCTTCCAAATCCACCAACTTCGATTTCATAAAACTAATCTCCTCCTTCAGTTCCAGATTATGTTGAATGAGGGTATCAGTCTTATCCTCCACTTTTGAGATTCTTGATTCATTTATTTCGAATCTTTGGAAAATTTCTCACATACCTCTTGAAACATGTTTTTCTGTGTTTCAAATCCAGCAGTGATTGAGTCTTTGAGGGTCTTGCAAAAGTTAGCAAGTACCCCTTCAGAAACCTGTTTATCAGAAGTGAGGAAGCTCTCATAATTAGTCAAATCAAGTGGTGGACCTGAAAAACTCGGAGCCGCTGGACAACCTTTTTTAGATAAGGGTTTTATTGAACTACCATTGAGAGAAAACTCTTCTGAAGTGTTATCAGAGTCAACTCCTATAGTTCTATCACTATGCCTTCCTTCCGGGATTTTCCTTTTTTGAGACTGTGATAAGTCCATCTCTAAATCTTTTCCTGCTGTCTTATTGGAAGATTCTTGATATTCAGGGAGAAGATTTCTTTGAGCAGATTTCCCCTTAGAGATTTTACCATGACAAGTATTTGATATTCCTTCAGGCGAAAGAGGTTTCCCATTTGTCCTTTTAATGGGTGATCTAGATTTCGTAGGACTGAGCAGAATAGGAGTATCACTTGATGGTCTAATTTGTGAAGAACTCCATTTTCTTTGAGTACTATTAGTAGAAGATTTAATAGAAGTTTTTATTCTTGAATTTCCAGACGCCATTTTGATATAATATAGAAGTTGCTATGGCGTATCTTTCAGTGTGTTGTTTGCTGTATTATGCACACACAGTAATGAAATTACGTAATATATGATAATATAGCTATTTCAACTATCTGAATGTATCTGTATTGTATATACCAGAGAAGCTACACTTTATATGAAAAAGGCTTCACAACTATTACACAGATGTAGCAATACAATACAAAGAAATACAGTAAGGCTATATATATAAATGTGATTACACTATATATATAAGTGCAGTCACATTAAAACTTAAAATGTAATTCCTGCATAAACTGTGTTATCACTCGGTATTTGAATATAGTATTACCAGGAAAGCCCCTGAGTAATTTTCCCTCTCAGATTATATAAACAGATAGTATTTTAAAGAGACTAGATAGTTATATTAATTTTATATATAACAGGAACTAGCAAATAATTAACCACTAATCTCTTCCAAGAATTCTATTCCAACTTTTGTAATTTAATGAAATATTTCTTTATATGAATTATAGCAATATTCTACTATATATGAAATTTAAATAAAGTCAAATAAGCTAGAGAGCAAAAAATAAGTTTAGACTTTTGCGTTAAAAAGCTCTAGCAAGCAATATCAGGTTATTATAGCTACTTTTACTTATTTTTCTACTTTACCTCAAAAATTAGAAATAAAGTAAAAGTCCAGAACTTCAAAATTTTCTTCTTTTCCTTCCTGTGTGTCTTCTCTGAATTCTTTCTTTCTATACTTGTTGTGATTCTTATCTGATGATCTTGCAGCTGTTATTCTTCTTTCTTCTTTATCACCGCTGCTTTCTTGTTCCGACCGTTACTTTTCTTTAGTGTGGTAACGTTCGCGCCTTTTCTCTGTAATGGCGGCGCCGTCACTTCCGGTTTTGTTGTTCAAAGGCAGCGCTATGTTTTACTTCACAGGAAGCTTAAAATTGCTGAAAACACGGCGGTAACTGCCTCAAAAGCTTTGGTATAGTGAGTACAGTCACTTACTCACTTTTCAGGCGAGTCTGACACACTTTTCTGCACAGTAAATTCGAGTCTTTTTTGAAGGAAAAAAAAAAAAAAAAAAAAAATGGCGGTGACGTCACTTCCGGTTTTGTTGTTCAAAGGCAGCACTATGTTTTCCTTCACAACAAGCTTAAAACTGTTGAAAACACGGCGGTTTTTGCCTCAGAAGCCTTGGTATAATGAGTACAATCACTTACTCACTTTTCAGGCGATTCTGTGACACTTTTCTGTACAGTATATTTGTGCTCCTTTTTGAAGAAAATGGCGGCGACGTCACTTCCGGTTTTGTTGTTCAAAGGCAGCACTATGTTTTCCTTCACAGGTAGCTTAAAACTGTTGAAAACACGGCGGTTTTTGCCTCAGAAGCCTTGGTATAATGAGTACAATCACTCACTTTTCAGGCGATTCTGTCACACTTTTCTGCACAGTACATTTGTGCTCCTTTATGAAGAAAATGGCGGTATCGTCACTTCCGGTTTTGTTGTTTTGCTGTGAATTCACTCTCCCACCTCAGAAAAATAACGGGTTAGACTGGAAACACTGCAGTTACCTCTGCCACAGCCCCAACATCTTCAGGGCAGACACCCAAATCTGTCAGAATGGGAGTCTCAGTCAAAGTGAAATTTGGATCCTCAGCAATGGCATCGTTTCTTTCAAAAAAATTACCTCAGATATGTATTCAAGTAATAATAAACGCTGTCAGCTTTCATCAGTTGAGTCGGAACTTCAAATTAGATGTTCCCTTTTTTCCTTTTCCTCACAGGGAACGTCTTCACATTGATTTATATAATCACTTTTCTTCTCAGCGTTTCTGTCAGTTATTCATGAATCTGAGATAAAATACTCTGTTTTTAAAATAAATTCTCCCAAAGACTCACTGGCAGTTGTGGATATTTTTAGAAGTTTTTGAAGTATAATTCTATCATTTTTAGGGCATATATCGTCGCTTGACAGATTGGTCTCTCAGGAGCTCAGCACTCACACAACCACCATTGTGCAGAGCCAGGCCACGCCCCCCCCAGATGAAATCATCTCTGATTGGGGGAGTGCAGTTTACGTCCAGATACGGGAAGGGATTCTGTTACGCACTTGGTGTTAATATTTGTCTGTCTTTATATCCTCAGACTAATGGGCAGACGGAGCGGACTCATCAGACTCTGGAGCAGTATCTCTGATGCGATATCAGTCACTCGCAGGACGACTGGTTGAAACTTTATATTTTTCTTTAAATGAGATCTAGTTTCTATTTTACTATCATGTTCTATATAATTTTTTTTTTTTTTATCTTGACTAGATGATATTGATATCTATCTAATTGATTTTCTTGCTCTTACAGATTTGGCTTTTTCCCTGTATCACTGTTCCTACCTTGGTCCTGTTTCCTGGGATGTCCTGTCTGTCTTTTTGGTGGCTGATGTGTTTTTCCGGACATGGTGAAGTAGTGTCTATGAAAAATCCTGAAAGAAACAAGACCAAAAGAAGAAAGGAGCAAATTATGAAGACAAACATCGATTGTATTTTTTTTGTTATATATTTTTATGAAAGTCTTGTTCCATACTGTTCACAAAATACTCCCTATGTTATATTTATATTATTGCCTATTAAGAAGATCCTACATGCATGTTGCGCTTTAGTGATCTGATGGGTGCTATTTTCATTAATTAAAAAAAAATGTATGATAAAACGTTCTACATATTGCCCTCTGTGCTTTGACGCTTTTATCTTGATTGGTTTCATATAAGAAGCTAGAGTAAATCTTATATAGTTGATATCTATTAATGTAATTGGGGTAGTGTTTATATTTCTGCTCACTCACCCAGATGCACTGTTTTTGTGCGCTGCCTTGACCCTGCCCTCGGCGTGGCATCCGGCTGCTATGGTGACCAGCGGGATGACATTGATCCTCCCTTTGGTCACACGTGGTGCTGGCTGCTTGCGTTGGTCGTTTGGGGGTATGGTATCACATTGAAGTGCGATGATTGGTGCCTTTTCTTCTGACCTCATAAGTTTACCATGTGATCGTTGTCCAGCTCCTTTATTGGCCAAATATCGATAAGGTCCTTTTGGTACATAATTGTTAAACTATCCTTCCTATTGGCCCTGAGTTTAAGGTCCTTATTGGACATGGGCCTTGCATCTTTGCGAGATACACAAGGCATATCACACACCAGTCATCTGTCTTCCTAAATTGTACGCACTATATAGGGAACTTGATTGTTAGCCATGCCTCCTGACTAAGCCTAGCGGGTGACACGTGTGTCTAAGTGCTTGGCAGCAGAGCACATCTGTCCTCTTAATATGAACCATGGCCACAGGTATGAGCTATTTAGCAATTTACTTCACCTTGGTCAACCTGGTTTTCTTTATTACAATCATTCAAGTTCTTATCTTTTCATAGATAAACTATCAAGGTCAACATATTTGGCAAGTACCATCTTATGATTCATTGATTATTGTATGGTTATTTATTAACAATCTTGCCAGATTTCATTTGACTAGTGGCTACCTATATGCCATCTAATTGATATGCATTGTCCATATTCGGGTTCCTTTTGCAGTCCTTTAATTAGGATCGTAAGGGTTGCAGATGTTCCTGTACAGCCATGCTATTGTCTTATTGTCTTTTGTGTCTCACCTTTGATAGTTAACTGAGTCACTATATATACTTCATAAAGGTTGATAATTTATCAAACTTCTGCTTCAGGTGAGTTGTATGGTTCTTGGTTATATATAAATACACGGTCATTATTTTCCACTCTGAAATACTACCATATTTCTATAGGTCATATACTCTAGCCATCTTTGATTTTTTAGAAGTTGCATTTCCATTTTGATTTATGTTTGTTTAACGACTGTTTGAAGTTGCTTACCCTAGCAAAGTTGTTACCTTAGTACAGGGTTCCCCAACTCCAGTCCTCCAGGCCCACCAATAGGTCATGTTTTCAGGATTTTCTTAGAATCATAGAATCATAGAATGGTAGAGTTGGAAGGGACCTCCTGGGCCATGTGGTCCAACCCCCTGCTCAAAGCAGGATTCTCTAAATCATCCCAGACAGATGTCTGTCCAGCCTCTGTTTGAAGACTTCCATTGAAGGAGAACTCACCACCTCTCGTGGCAGCCTGTTCCACTCCTTGATCACCCTAACTGTCAAAAAGTTTTTTCTAATATCTAATCTGTGTCTCCTCCCATTCAGTTTCATCCCATTGCTTCTAGTCTTTCCTTGTGCAAATGAGAATAAAGATGATCCTTCTACAATGTGACAGCCCTTGAGATATTTGTAGACAGCTATTAAGTCTCCTCTTAGTATTAGCCAGGTGATAATTGCATCACCTGTGCAAAACAGAGGAAATCCTGAAAACATGACCTGTTGGTGGGCCTTGAGGACTGCAGTTGGGGAACCCTGCCTTAGTAGATACACTATTTCAATTATTGGAACACTCTTCTTTGCCAACCTGGGTTAGCATCCTATTCTTCCCAGATCCCCGATGTATGCACCAGTGTCTGCAGTACATGAGAGGTTGGTGTTGATGAAACAATCTTGAAACTTTGAATGAATCACTATCTACGGCACAGGAGAGATAAAAAAGATCAGATAGGTTTTGGAGCCCTGCATCAATGTTCAAGCTTGAGGACTCTGTGTTGGTTATCCTAGAAAAATTTGACGTTGAATGTTCTGTCACAGAAGCTGGGCTAATTAATTGGCCCATTCAAGATCTCTGGGATCGTGAGTTACGTTGCCTGTTTTGAAGTTACGAAGTACCATGAAAGTACATCCTGTGTTCCACGTCTCCTTATAAAAACCAGTGTCTCCGAATACTTTTCCGGGTCTTATTGCGCTTCCTAATCAGCTTATGTTGAACAGATTAGAACAATTTGTCGTGGAAACAACTCTGGACTCTAGGATCCACAGGAATCGGCTGCAGTACCTCATCAAGTGGCAGGGATATCTGTCTGAGGAACTCTTGGGAGGCTGTAAATAATATCTGTGCTCCTCAAATTCCTTTGTTCCATCAGAAATATCCTGGATAACCTGGTCTTGGATTGTCCAGAGGCAGTTTCTAAGGTGAGAGTAGTGTAAGGGTTCTGGATGTTCCATGGAGCCTGTTTTGCCCTCATCTAAGAAGGAGTCTGGTACTTCACCCTGCCCTTGAACTTCCTGTCTGTCCTGCTATTTAAGTCCAGGTCAGGAGATCTTCCTTGCCTGAGTATTTTGTTGCTGTTGGCTTCTGAGCTTCCTGCTAGTCTGCTACCAGAGTTCCTGCTGCTGCTTGTTACTCTGTGCTCTGCCTCTCCACTTTCAGCTGCCCTCAGTCCTGTGTGTGGCTTCTTGATCCTGGCTGGTGTTACTTATTGTCCGGCTTCTAGTGTGGAGCTACTAATCTATGGAGCTGCTGTGGTCAGTAAGAGATTGACATGATCACTTCTTGGACTGTCTGTGTGGGCTGCGGTGCTGGACTTGAGCAGGACTTTAAAGCCCAAAAGGTACATTTAATAACCACCTCCTATTAATGCTCCACCTTTGTACAGTCATGGCCAAAAGTTTTGAGAATGACAACTATTATATTTTCACATGATCTGCTGCCCTCTGGTTTTTATGTGTGTGTTTAACAGATGTTTTTATCGCAGACAGAAATATAATTGCAAACATATGAGTAAGAAAAGTTTATATTGACAGTTAGATTGAGTTAATGCAGCAAGTCAATATTTGCAGTGTTGACCTTTCTTCTTCAGGACCTCTGCAATTCTCCCTGGCATGCTCTCAATCAACTTCTGGACCAAATCCTGAATGATAGCAGTCCATTCTTGCACAATCAATGCTTTCATTTTGTCAGAATTTTTAGGTTTTTGTTTGTCCACCCGTCTCTTGATTGACCACAAGTTCTCAATGGGATTAAGATCTGGGGAGTTTCCAGGCCATGGACCCAAAATCTTTGTTTTCTTCCCTGAGCCATTTAGTTATCACCTTTGCTTTATGGCAAGGTGCTCCATCATGCTGGAAAAGGCATTGTTGATCGCCAAACTGCTCTTGGAGGGTTGGGAGAAGTTGCTCTTGGAGGACATTCTGGTACCATTCTTTATTCATGGCTGTGTTTTTTAGGCAAGACTGTGAGAGAGCCGATTCCCTTGGCTGAGAAGCAACCCCGCACATGAATGGTTTCAGGATGCTTAACAGTTGGCATGAGACAAGACTGGTGGTAGCGCTCACCTTGTATTCTCCGAATGAGGTGTTTTCCTGATGTCCCAAACAATCGAAAAGGGGATTCATCAGAGAAAATAACTTTACCCCAGTCCTCAGCAGTCCACTGCCTGTACCTTTTGCAGAATATCAGTCTGTCCATGATGTTTTTTCTGGAGAGAAGTGGCTTCTTTGCTGCTCTCCTTGAGACCAGGCCTTGCTCCAAGAGTCTCCGCCTCACAGTGCGTGCAGATGCACTCACACCTGCCTGCTGCCATTCCTGAGCAAGCTCTGCACTGCTGGTAGCCCAATCCCACAGCTGAAACACTTTTAAGAGACGATCCTGGCACTTGTGGTCTTTCTTGGGCGCCCTGGAGCCTTTTTGGCAACAATGGAACCTCTCTCCTTGAAGTTCTTGATGATGCGATAGATTGTTGACTGAGGTGCAATCTTTCTAGCTGCGATACTCTTCCCTGTTAGGCCATTTTTGTGCATTGCAATGATGACTGCATGTGTTTCTTTAGAGATAACCATGGTTAACAGAAGAGAAACAATGATGCCAAGCACCAGCTTCCTTTTAAAGTGTCCAGTGGTCTCATTCTTACTTAATCATAACAGATTGATCTCCAGCCATGTTCTCATCAACACCCACACCTGTGTTAATGGAGCAATCACTGAAAAGAGGTTAGCTGGTCCTTTTAAGGCAGGGCTGCAATGATGTTGAAATGTGTTTTGGGGGATAAAGTTCATTTTCTAGCCAAATATTGACTTTGCAAGTAATTGCTGTTAAGCTGATCACTCTTTATAACATTCTGGAGTATATGCAAATTGCCATTAGAAAAAGTGAAGCAGTAGACTTTGTAAAAATTAATATTTGTGTCATTCTCAAAACTTTTGGCCATGACTGTAATTCTGGACTTCAATGTTTAAGTGCCGTGTGCACTCTTGCTTGAGATAATTGCAGATTTTTTTACGTTCAAGTGCCGTGCGCACTCTTGCTTCATATTATTGCTGGAGTTCAACGTTCAAGAGCTAGGTGCATTGTTCCTTCATAAAATTCATAGAATGATAGAGTTGAAAGGGACCTCCTGGGTCATCTGGTCCAACCCCCTGCTCAAAGCAGGATTCACTAAATCATCCCAGACAGATGTCTGTCCAGCCTCTGTTTGAAAGCTTCCGTTAAAAATAAATCACCACCTCTCGTGGCAGCCTGTGACACTCAATTATCACCCTCACTGTCAGTCTTTTTAGAATATCTAGTGTCTCCTCCAATTCAGTTTCATCCCATTGCTTCTAGTCTTTCCTTGCACAAATGAGAATAATGATCCTTCTACAATGTGTCAGTCCTTGAGATATTTGGGAGACCGCATTAAGTCTCCCCTCATTGTTTTTTTTGCAAGTAAAAATTCACAAATCCTGTAACTCGTGGAATGGTTGGGACCGGTCAACCCCTTTTGACTTGCTCCCGTTTTTTGGGTTTAAATTTTTTTTTTTTTTTTAAAAAGTGGCCCAAAAATGAAAAACCGTATTCCGATGAGGTCTGCCAAAGGTGAGAGGGGATAATATTTTTCGTGATTAGACAGTATGTTCGTTAATAATCCCCGAATTGTATTTTCCTTTTTTTCTGCATCACCTGTTAAGTTTTGTTTTGATCTATTTGTATTTACAAGTCTTTTACAGGCTGTTGTTTGCCCTTTTTTTCCCTT
>JARQOD010004540.1:0-54168 GCA_033576555.1 Oophaga sylvatica
ACTATTCTGCTGGTGCAGTCACTGTGTACATACATTACATTACTGATCCTGAGTTACATCCTGTATTATACTCCAGAGCTGCACTCACTGTTCTGCTGGTGCAGTCACTGTGTACATACATTACATTACTGATCCTGAGTTACATCCTGTATTATACTCCAGAGCTGCACTCACTATTCTGCTGGTGCAGTCACTGTGTACATACAGTACATTACTGATCCTGAGTTACCTCCTGTATTATACCCCAGAGCTGCAGTCACTATTCTGCTGGTGCAGTCACTGTGTACATACATTACATTACTGATCCTGAGTTACATCCTGTATTATACTCCAGAGCTGCACTCACTATTCTGCTGTTGCAGTCACTGTGTACATACATTACTGATCCTGAGTTACCTCCTGTATTATACCCCAGAGCTGCACTCACTATTCTGCTGGTGCAGTCACTGTGTACATACATTACTGATCCTGAGTTACCTCCTGTATTATACCCCAGAGCTGCACTCACTATTCTGCTGGTGCAGTCACTGTGTACATACATTACTGATCCTGAGTTACCTCCTGTATTATACTCCAGAGCTGCACTCACTATTCTGCTGGTGCAGTCACTGTGTACATACATTACATTACTGATCGTGAGTTACATCCTGTATTATACTCCAGAGCTGCACTCACTATTCTGCTGGTGCAGTCACTGTGTACATACATTACATTACTGATCCGGAGTTACATCCCGTATTATACTCCAGAGCTGCACTCACTATTCTGCTGGTGCAGTCACTGTGTACATACATTACATTACTGATCCTGAGTTACATCCTGTATTATACTCCAGAGCTGCACTCACTATTCTGCTGGTGCAGTCACTGTGTACATACAGTACATTACTGATCCTGAGTTACCTCCTGTATTATACTCCAGAGCTGCACTCACTATTCTGCTGGTGCAGTCACTGTGTACATACATTACATTACTGATCCTGAGTTACATCCTGTATTATACCCCAGAGCTGCACTCACTATTTTGCTGGTGCAGTCACTGTGTACATACATTACATTAGTGATCCTGAGTTCCATCCTGTATTATACCCAGAGCTGCAGTCACTATTCTGCTGGTGCAGTCACTGTGTACATACATTACTGATCCTGAGTTACATCCTGTATTATACCCCAGAGCTGCACTCACTATTCTGCTGGTGCAGTCACTGTGTACATACATTACATTACTGATCCTGAGTTACCTCCTGTATTATACTCCAGAGCTGCACTCACTATTCTGCTGGTGCAGTCACTGTGTACATACATTACATTACTGATCCTGAGTTACCTCCTGTATTATACTCCAGAGCTGCACTCACTATTCTGCTGGTGCAGTCACTGTGTACATACATTACTGATCCTGAGTTACCTCCTGTATTATACCCCAGAGCTGCACTCACTATTCTGCTGGTGCAGTCACTGTGTACATACATTACATTACTGATCCTGAGTTACATCCTGTATTATACTCCAGAGCTGCACTCACTATTCTGCTGGTGCAGTCACTGTGTATATACATTACATTACTGTTCCTGAGTTACATCCTGTATTATACTCCAGAGCTGCACTCACTATTCTGCTGGTGCAGTCACTGTGTACATACATTACATTACTGATCCTGAGTTACATCCTGTATTATACTCCAGAGCTGCACTCACTATTCTGCTGGTGCAGTCACTGTGTACATACATTACATTACTGATCCTGAGTTACATCTTGTATTATACTCCAGAGCTGCACTCACTATTCTGCTGGTGCAGTCACTGTGTATATACATTACATTACTGATCCTGAGTTACATCCTGTATTATACTCCAGAGCTGCACTCACTGTTCTGCTGGTGGAGTTACTGTATTTGTACATTACATTATTGTATAAACCTTTATGTAGGCAGCTCCCTCTAGTGGTGAATTTATAAACCTGTAAGTAGTGAGTTCTTCCTCACTGGAATCCTGTGATTCGAAGTCTTCTTGTCTTTTCTGGTTGGATACAGCTGCTTTCACCATCAATTCCACAGATTTTGAGTAGTGATTGTATGTAAAGCTCGAATGCAGTTTCAGCCAAAGTCCTTTTGCCTATGGCAGTGAGGAGGAATAACTTAGGACCCCCGTTCTATGAGCCCCTCAGTGCCCCCCACCTGCCATGTGTTACTTACATTGCTGGTTCTCCATTTGAAACATTTTGATGCAGAATGTAAAGTAATAAGATAGGACCTGACTCATTAGAGAATAGTGAGAAGACAAAGAGAAAAAAGTGACTCACTTACCGAATAAGATAACTAGATTTATGTAGAAAATAAGTTATGGAAAATAAGTTTATTACAGACTCACATCTATATAATTTACCATCTGAGAAACCACAAGAAATCAGGAATATTAAACCTATGATACAGGAATGAATCACACAGTAATTTACTGTGACCTGCTGAAGATCTACGCCAGAAGCCAAATTCCTAAAATTACTGTAATGTAAAATAACTGTATAGAAATATGTATGTGCACTAAATATATCCTGCGCTAAGACATCAAGATAGTTGTTTTATTACCCTTTCAGCTTACAGAGCAGTAAAACTAAATCCAGCTTTAACTTTACTTAACGCTATACTGACAGTGTTCTGTATTAGTGAAGCTTTCCTCTCTGTACATAAGCCTACAGATATCCTCTATAAAATTGGATTTATTTCTCCTTAAAAGCATCACAGATAGAAGGTTTTAGTGTCCATGTGTATTCAATAATGCCGCATGTTCTCTCTTTCAAAGATAAATGAATAAAACCAAACTTTTATTGCTTATCTGCAACGCTGGATATAGTACTTTATTTGGTTGAGCACAGTTCTGATCCTTATAACTACTTTAACTACTATAATACTACCCCTATGTACAAGAATATAACTACTATAATACTGCCCCTATGTACAAGAATATAACTACTATAATACTACCCCTATGTACAAGAATATAACTACTATAATACTGCCCCTATGTACAAGAATATAACTACTATAATACTGCTCCTATATACAAGAATATAACTACTATAATACTGCTCCTATGTACAAGAATATAACTACTATAATACTACCCCTATGTACAAGAATATAACTACTATAATACTGCCCCTATGTACAAGAATATAACTACTATAATACTGCTCCTATGTACAAGAATATAACTACAATAATACTGCCCCTATGTACAAGAATATAACTACTATAATACTGCCCCTATGTACAAGATTATAACTACTATAATACTGCCCCTATGTACAAGAATATAACTACTATAATACTGCCCCTATGTACAAGAATATAACTACTATAATACTGCCCCTATATACAAGAATATAACTACTATAATACTGCTCCTATGTACAAGAATATAACTACTATAATACTACCCCTATGTACAAGAATATAACTACTATAATACTGCCCCTATGTACAAGAATATAACTACTATAATACTGCTCCTATATATAAGAATATAACTACTATAATACTGCTCCTATATACAAGAATATAACTACAATAATACTGCTCCTATGTACAAGAATATAACTACTATAATACTACCCCTATGTACAAGAATATAACTACTATAATACTGCCCCTATGTACAAGAATATAACTACTATAATACTGCTCCTATGTACAAGAATATAACTACTATAATACTGCCGCTATGTACAAGAATATAACTACTATAATACTGCTCCTATATACAAGAATATAACTACTATAATACTGCTCCTATGTACAAGAATATAACTACTATAATACTACCCCTATGTACAAGAATATAACTACTATAATACTACCCCTATGTACAAGAATATAACTACTATAATACTGCTCCTATATACAAGAATATAACTACTATAATACTGCTCCTATGTACAAGAATATAACTACTATAATACTACCCCTATGTACAAGAATATAACTACTATAATACTGCCCCTATGTACAAGAATATAACTACTATAATACTGCTCCTATGTACAAGAATATAACTACAATAATACTGCCCCTATGTACAAGAATATAACTACTATAATACTGCCCCTATGTACAAGAATATAACTACTATAATACTACCCCTATGTACAAGAATATAACTACTATAATACTGCCCCTATGTACAAGAATATAACTACTATAATACTGCTCCTATGTACAAGAATATAACTACTATAATACTACCCCTATGTACAAGAATTAACTACTATAATACTGCCCCTATGTACAAGAATATAACTACTATAATACTGCTCCTATGTACAAGAATATAACTACAATAATACTGCCCCTATGTACAAGAATATAACTACTATAATACTGCCCCTATGTACAAGATTATAACTACTATAATACTGCCCCTATGTACAAGAATATAACTACTATAATACTGCCCCTATGTACAAGAATATAACTACTATAATACTGCCCCTATATACAAGAATATAACTACTATAATACTGCTCCTATGTACAAGAATATAACTACTATAATACTGCCCCTATGTACAAGAATATAACTACTATAATACTGCCCCTACGTACAAGAATATAACTACAATAATACTGCCCCTATGTACAAGAATATAACTACTATAATACTGCCCCTATATACAAGAATATAACTACTATAATACTGCTCCTATGTACAAGAATATAACTACTATAATACTGCTCCTATGTATAAGAATATAACTACTATAATACTGCCCCTATGTACAAGAATATAATTACTATAATACTGCTCCTATATACAAGAATAATAACTACTATAATACTGCCCCTATGTACAAGAATATAACTACTATAATACTGCCCCTATGTACAAGAATATAACTACTATAATACTGCCCCTACGTACAAGAATATAACTACAATAATACTGCCCCTATGTACAAGAATATAACTACTATAATACTGCCCCTATATACAAGAATATAACTACTATAATACTACTCCTATGTACAAGAATATAACTACTATAATACTGCTCCTATGTACAAGAATATAACTCCTATAATTCTGCTCCTATGTACAAGAATATAACTACTATAATACTGCTCCTATGTACAAGAATATAACTACTATAATACTGCCCCTATGTACAAGAATAAAACTACTATAATACTGCCCCCTATGTACAAGAATATAACTACTATAATACTGCTCCTATTACAAGAATATAACTACTATAATACTGCCTCTGTACAGAATATAACTACTATAATACTGCCCCTATGCACAAGAATATAACTACTATAATACTGCTCCTATGTACAAGATATAACTACTATAATACTGCCCCTATGTACAAGAATATAACTACTATAATACTGCTCCTATGTACAAGAATATAACTACTATAATACTGCCCCTACGTACAAGAATATAACTACAATAATACTGCCCCTATGTACAAGAATATAACTACTATAATACTGCCCCTATATACAAGAATATAACTACTATAATACTGCCCCTATGTAGAAGAATATAACTACTATAATACTGCCCCTATATACAAGAATATAACTACTATAATACTGCTCCTATGTACAAGAATGTAACTACTATAATACTGCCTCCTAGCTGTGAGGTTGTGTTTTGTGGATCTCCTCATGTCTGGAGCAAGCCCAGGGAGGGGCCACCCTGGGCGGGGAAGCTCCCCAGGCAAGGCCCAGGCTTCCCGGCCTACACTGGACAAGCCTCCCAGGCCTCTCCTAATGGGAATGTTAATCCCAGAGCCACTGTCAGAGCAGTGAATGCAGCGAGCCAAAGCTGCAGCAGTTCTGTGAAGGAGGAAAAAGACGTCAGTAAAGTTTTGGGAGGAAAACCTTCTCCAAGTCCAGCAAAGAAGCAAGATGGAAAAGTGTCGGTCAGCGAAGGGTTAGAGCACAATGTGAAGTCAGGTAACTCCCCAGTCAGCAAGCAGCTCCTGCCGGGTGCACAGGTGAGATCAGCCCCAGCTGTGCAGATCACCTCTCCTGCTCCCAGGCAGAGACGGACGTCTTTGGAAAGACAAACCATCCAGGAGAACTTACAGCAGCATGGCAGTATGGCGCGGTCAGGACGCACACGGTCGCAGTCAGGTGGCAGTGATAAACTTGCTGCGGAGCCTGCATCCAGCCAAGGAGCCACAAAACCATCTGTGGTGGAACCACACAGGACTGTGTTCAGAAGCCCTGTACCCGTGGTGAAGACTAAAGCTGTGGAGCCGGCGCGTGCACCCGAGCTGCAGCTAGCAGATGAGATACCGGGACTGGTCAGAGAACTGGGTGAGTTACAACAGCAGAAAAAAGCGCTGCAAATGGAAGTAGACTTTACCTATACCCTAAAGACCACTAATCCTGCCTGTAATGATGCATATGCATGGGCGTACCCACCGTGGGGCAGGGGGGGGCCGTTGCCCCCCCTAGGAGCAGGGGCGCCCCGTGCCAAGATGAGGCCATCGCATCAGCCGGCCCTTTAAAAGGTGCTTCTGGGCTGGCTGCGACTCACATACTAGACTGTATGGGCTCTTTCCAGCGGTGTGACATCGTTCCCGGGGGCGTGTTCTGCAAAGCCAGGAAGAGAAGCCGTGTGCTTGCTGCAGGAGGGAAATCTGAGGTCAGTCAGAGTCCTCAGTGACATAGGAGGATTTATTAATTAATGGGTTGATGTCTCCTTATCTACAGTAATATATACCTGACAGGAGCCTGTACAGTCTATATCTACAGTCTGTAGATATAGACTGTATGGGCTCCTGTCAGGTATATATTACTGTAGATATAGACTGTATGGGCTCCTGTCAGGTATACATTACTGTAGATATAGACTGTATGGGCTCCTGTCAGGTATACATTACTGTAGATATAGACTGTATGGGCTCCTGTCAGGTATATATTATTGTAGATATAGACTGTACAGGCTCCTGTCAGGTATATATTACATCTACAATAATATATACCTGACAGGAGCTCGTACAGTCTATATCTACAGTAATATATACCTGACAGGAGCCCATACAGTCTATATCTACAGTAATATATACCTGACAGGAGCCCGTACAGTCTATATCTACAGTAATATATACCTGACAGGAGCCCGTACAGTCTATATCTACAGTAATATATACCTGACAGGAGCCCGTACAGTCTATATCTACAGTAATATATACCTGACAGGAGCCTGTACAGTCTATATCTACAGTAATATATACCTGACAGGAGCCTGTACAGTCTATATCTACAGTAATATATACCTGACAGGAGCCCGTACAGTCTATATCTACAGTAATATATACCTGACAGGAGCCTGTACAGTCTATATCTACAGTAATATATACCTGACAGGAGCCCATACAGTCTATATCTACAGTAATATACACCTGACAGGAGCCCATACAGTCTGTATCTACAGTAATATATTCCTGACAGGAGCCCGTACAGTCTATATCTACAATAATATATACCTGACAGGAGCCCGTACAGTCTATATCTACAGTAATATATACCTGACAGGAGCCCATACAGTCTATATCTACAGTAATATATACCTGACAGGAGCCCGTACAGTCTATATCTACAGTAATATATACCTGACAGGAGCCTGTACAGTCTATATCTACAGTAATGTATACCTGACAGGAGCCCATACAGTCTATATCTACAGTAATATATACCTGACAGGAGCCCGTACAGTCTATATCTACAGTAATATATTCCTGACAGGAGCCCGTACAGTCTATATCTACAGTAATATATACCTGACAGGAGCCTGTACAGTCTATATCTACAGTAACATATACCTGACAGGAGCCCGTACAGTCTATATCTACAGTAATATATACCTGACAGGAGCCCATACAGTCTATATCTACAGTAATATACACCTGACAGGAGCCTGTACAGTCTATATCTACAGTAATATATACCTGACAGGAGCCTGTACAGTCTATATCTACAGTAATATATACCTGACAGGAGCCCGTACAGTCTATATCTACAGTAATATACACCTGACAGGAGCCTGTACAGTCTATATCTACAGTAATGTATACCTGACAGGAGCCCATACAGTCTATATCTACAGTAATATATACCTGACAGGAGCCTGTACAGTCTATATCTACAGTAATATATACCTGACAGGAGCCTGTACAGTCTATATCTACAGTAATATATACCTGACAGGAGCCTGTACAGTCTATATCTACAGTAACATATACCTGACAGGAGCCCGTACAGTCTATATCTACAGTAATATATACCTGACAGGAGCCCATACAGTCTATATCTACAGTAATATACACCTGACAGGAGCCCATACAGTCTGTATCTACAGTAATATATTCCTGACAGGAGCCCGTACAGTCTATATCTACAATAATATATACCTGACAGGAGCCCGTACAGTCTATATCTACAGTAATATATACCTGACAGGAGCCCATACAGTCTATATCTACAGTAATATATACCTGACAGGAGCCCGTACAGTCTATATCTACAGTAATATATACCTGACAGGAGCCTGTACAGTCTATATCTACAGTAATATATACCTGACAGGAGCCTGTACAGTCTATATCTACAGTAATATATACCTGACAGGAGCCTGTACAGTCTATATCTACAGTAATATATACCTGACAGGAGCCTGTACAGTCTATATCTACAGTAATATATACCTGACAGGAGCCCATACAGTCTATATCTACAGTAATATATACCTGACAGGAGCCTGTACAGTCTATATCTACAGTAATATATACCTGACAGGAGCCCGTACAGTCTATATCTACAGTAATATATACCTGACAGGAGCCTGTACAGTCTATATCTACAGTAATATATACCTGACAGGAGCCCATACAGTCTATATCTACAGTAATATATACCTGACAGGAGCCCGTACAGTCTATATCTACTGTAATATATACCTGACAGGAGCCCGTACAGTCTATATCTTCAGTAATATACTGTATATCTGACATACAGAGGCTGGGCTGGGGCTGATGTATATACAGGTGCTGGTCTGGGGCACATTATTAAAAGAAGGAGACAATGATGGGGCATATTACTACAAGAAGGGGACAATGATGGGCATATTTCAGGTGGAATCTACTTGCATTCCATGCTTAAATCTATCTATCTATCTATCTATCTATCTATCTATCTATCTATCTATCTATCTATCTATCTATCTATCTATCTATCTATCTATCTATCTAAAAAGAAGAAAATTAGAGCAGCACAAAGAAAGAGTCCTGGTGCAGAGCCCCCCAGGCAAATACCAAACATCAATTATAGAAATCCAGACAAATTGGAGGCAGCACACCGTTTGTAGTGAATAAAAAGCTGTTTAATAAGACCAAAAGGCGACGTTTTGGTCCAAACAACAGAACCTTTCTCAAGGCTTGAGAAAGGTTTGTGTTGTTTGGACCGAAATGTCGCCTTTTGACCTTATTAAATAGCTTTTTTTTTCACTACAAACTATGTGCTGCCTCCAATTTGTCTGGTTTTCTATCTATCTATCTATCTATCTATCTATCTATCTATCTATCTATCTATCTATCTATCTATCTATCTATCTATCTATCATTCATTTTTTTTCCCCAAAGATCAATCCAATTGCTGTGTTTAGAAAGGGCAGTGTGAATGGCTCAGTGTCAGTGTGTGATAAACACGCATGAGCTTGAAGTCCCCCTGCTGAACAGAAGAGAAGACTGCAAAGGTAAGCCTAAAATCAATAAATTGTTTACATAATAGGATTGATCATGGTGGTATTTCTCCTTGTATGTGATATTATTGGTCTTGGTATAAGGAATTATGTTGTGTATGGCGTTCATTTTCGTTTTATTCACATTTTTTGTTCTTATATTTACAACCTGAACGACCATGGCTTGCCCCCCCCTAGTTTTGATCCTGGGTACGCCCATGTGCATATGACCTGAGACTGAACACACTGGGTGTACAGCTGGCTAGTGTTGTGCAGGACATTGAGTCTGTGATGGAGGGCATGGGGCCCCTGGCAGAGACCTACAGGAACCGGGAGCGGTTCGACCTCCTATAAGCAGGGCTGTGCTGTAGAGACCAGGACCCCTGATGTTCAGGACAGGACCCCCCAGCAGCGGACACGGCCAGTGTTACAGGCTGCCCGCTTCTGCTTCCAGGAGGGAAAACAACCGCAGCAGCTGTCTCGACCACGCACCACAATTGTGGGTTTCCAGGGCAATGGGGTACTCAGAGCCGAGCCCGTAGAAGTCTATGGGATTGTCACAGGTAGCGGTGGCTCGGTCTGTGGCCCTGGCGGTCAGGCGTATGTTAGGGGGTATATTTACAGGGGATATATATACAGTTCGTGACGCCACCTGTAGTCTCTGGTAATTTGTACCAGCGCTGCTTTAGATCTCTGAGGGGATTGTGAGGCAGCTAGATGTCAGGTCCCCTACAGGTGGGACTCTTCCCTCAGGTCGATAGTAATGGGGGGTTGTGCAGGGATGTAATTGAATAACACAGTCTCACACATCAGCGTCTTTCCATACCTTTTACTTGTAAGATGGTTAGGTAGGTCCCAGGGAGGCTGATCCAATGGAGGATGTGTTTCGAGGTAGCAGCTGGACAAGTTAGGGGCCTCCTTTACTTTCAAAATGGTGAGTCCAACCAGCATAAAGCGTAGTTCCCTCTATAAACTCCAGCTTCTCCAAGCTGTACTGCCCGGTCAGTTTTGTGGTCGGAGCCTTCCTGTGAGAGAGCTGAGTTCCTATTCTTGCTGATCAGGCTCAAGGTTCTCACTCCCCCTGACCCCAGTTACGTACCGACACTCCAGGGGCTGCTTGCTGTTACCTAAGGTCCAGTAAGCCTCTGGTTTTTCTACCACTATGCGTGCAGCTATAGTGATGCTTCGGTCCCCAGTGACCGGTGACAATGTGCAGGACTTCTCCAATCCTATAGCACTCAAAATTCCTACCACTGTGCCTTTCGCCTTGTCCGCGCTTGTAGCATAAGCATTCCTCACTTCCAAAGGTTATATAAGTCAGTCCCTTTCTTAACTTCTTTCTTGAGCTTGTTGCCAGAATCTCAGTAATCCTCTAGGCAGGAGCACGTCTCTGAACCTTCACTGTCCTTGGGACAGGAGACTGAAGTATCTGCAAATCCCTCTTCCTTCTTAATAAATGTCTCAGTCTGTCTATCAGTGGGGCACAGCTCTGACCAGGCTGAGGTGATCTGGCTCCCCTCTACTGGCCTCCACTTCTCTGAACTGCCCACAGACCCAGGCTGGACTACTTCCTCCCTCCACGTCCAGGCTAGACTGACTCACTCCTGAATGCATGTGACTAGCTTTTATATACCTGTGGGTGTGTCTAAGTGTGTGTTGGAATGAATGTTCATTGAGCATTGAACTGCTATCTCTCCACACATCCTCCAGGGTACTGCGTGTGCCTTCACACCAGGGCTACACACAGCAAACAGCGAAGTGTGAACAGGAGCATACACTTCAGACTCCAGCAGAGGCACCACAGGTCCCAGAGTGCCCCACACAGGAGCAGGACAGTATATGTGAGACTGTTTGTGCTGATGAGGCTGAGGCAGCTGAGTGTGAACAAGAACATACACTTCAGACTCCAGCAGAGGCACCACAGGTCCCAGAATGCCCCACACAGGAGCAGGACAGTATATGGGGGACTGTTTGTGCTGATGAGGCTGGAGCACAGACTGTGGCTGGTGATGCTGTGCCCATGGGGTCGGGGGTTGGAGGGGTTTCACATTCTGCAATTGACGTGACACTGTCTGATGATAATGATGCTGCTAATGATAATGTGCATGATATGTGTGACTATCCCCCATCTAGTCCACAAGGTGTGACAGCCCCCCCTGCTGCAGGCCCTCTCCCTGTCAGTCGGCCCAGTGTGACCCGGCAGGTGCCCCCCAGGAATGACTGGAGCCGAGGCGCCCCATCCTTCACTTCCAGCGCCAGGTATACCGGCCAGACATTCAGACGCATTAATGTGGTGCGGTTTAAATACTTAGGTGCCAAGGAGGATCTGCCACAACGCAGGTATGTGGTGAGGGAGCTGCTATGCGGCCAGATGGGGTTTGAGGTTAATCAGATACTGGCGGTGTCTAATCTTCAGGACAGGCAGGGCTATGAGGTCTGCTTCAAGCTCTCGTCTGACCTGGACAGATTCTGGGCCAGTTACCCCAAGTTCAGGGATGCTGAGGGCTGGAATAAGTTTATGATGGTTCCTATCTCCAGGCCGGACACAGTCACAGTAAATGTCACCTTCTGGAATGAGGCCGTTCCCCCACAGGACATCGAGGTGTGGCTCCGGAGACACTGTGACCTTGTCTCTGGACTCACCAAGGTCAGAGATGAGGACGGTATCTGGACAATGGGGTGGAAAGCTTTAGTGAAACTGCAGCAGTATAATAACATCACTGCCCACTTACCCAACTCCTTCTTCATTGGGAGGGAGAAGGAAGATGTTATTATCCCGGGCAGCCCAGAAAGTGCTTCAAATGTGGTGGCAAAGGTCATCTGGCTATCACTTGTACTGTGGTGAAGTGCAGTCTGTGTGGGGCAATCGGCCATGTTGCTGCAGACTGCCGGGACGTCAGGTGCAACCTCTGTGGTCAGATGGGCCACGCTCACAGGGACTGTCCAGACGCCTGGCACAACATCTGCAGAGTCTTCCCTGATGAGGATGTGATGGCAGGGGCAGAGGCTCAGGAGGATGAGGATGTGGTGATAGGGGCACATGGGGAGGAGGATTCAATGTCAGGAGAGATGCTGACCAGCTCAGATGCCCATCAGGAGTCCACTCATGTAACACCAGAGCAGGAGGGTGCAGAGGGGAACATGGAGGTCGTCCCTCAGGCCCAGCAGCCTCAGGTAGCCCTCCCTTCAGCATCACTGTCTGTATCTGATGACTGGAGCAGTAATCATAACAAAAGAAAGAAAAAGAACACCTCCTCCCGTAAACCTGAGGCAAAATATGACACCGGTCAGAGTGCGAGTAAGAAGGCTCCAAATCCTGCAGGTGTGATGGTCGTGTCCAATAAGTATGCAATTTTATCAGAGTCCAACGATGACAATTATGAGAAAGAGTTGAGGAAAATTGATGCTGAGTGTGACAGGGACATAGAGGATGATCCCCCGCCAAAGCGGAAGCCCTTATCTGTAGACCCTCAGGTAGAGTCTGACATGGACACCAGTGGTGGACAGAACATCTCTAACTCATGATGATGGCTGTTTCTCTGCTCCTTCTATATTGTGTTGTGATGGCGGGGTTCTCATTAACACTGACCTCCAGTAATGTCAATAGTATTAAGGCGAGGAGACGAGACAAGCAGTGTATGAACATCTCACATATCTGGACACAGATGTCATCTTCCTGCAGGAGACACGACTGACATCTCTGGGGCTTATGAGAGAGGCTGAGAGGGATTGGCGGTCCGGTCCATCTTTCTGGTCGCTGGCTGTGGAGCCTTATGCCGGGGTCGCTGTCCTGTTTAACACCAATGATGTGACTGTGCATAGGATGACGGAGGTGGTCATGGGAAGATGTCTGGTCCTGGAAGTCACTATCCGTGGTAGGCGACTCCGCTTATTAACATCTAAGGGCCACAGACGGTGACTGACAGGATCCAGCTGTTTAATGACGTCAAGCCTTACCTCTTCACTTCTCTTCCAGTGGTGATGGCGGGGGACTTTAATGCCATACTGACATCAGGTGACAGCTCTTCAGGCAGGACAGTGACCAGGGACGGAAAGGTCCTACATAACATCATAATGCAGGCTGGACTGACTGACGTTTTCACACATGGAGGTCGACAGCCAAAATTCACGTATTCATGTTCCAACAGGTGCAGTAGGATAGATTTTGCTTTTGTGAGTCCTACTGAGGCTGTCGGCACCCTAAGTGAGAAGGTCGTCCCTTACTCTGATCACCTCGCCTTGTGCTTCTGTCTGGGGACCTCTAACCGTCCGGACATTGGTAGAGGGTTGTGGAAGCTCAATTCCAGTCTTCTGAATGATGCCTATGTTCAGAGTCGTGTCCACTCCCTTATCCAGCTTCATCTAGACAGGGTTGACTTCTATGACAACATGACCGACTGGTGGGAGGACGTCAAGGAGGATATCAGATCCCTCTTAAAGAGACTGTCAGTTAATAAAGGGAGGAATAAGTACAGCCAGTACCTAAAGCTGCGCAAAGAATTGGAGTCACTGTATTCGGCGGGTGGGGATGACAAAGTGAAGATCGACCTGCTGAAATCTGAGATAAGGCAGTATCAGTATAGCCGGTATACCTCTCTGGTTCTTGAACGGGATTATGGGTCCTTAGGGGCCCCTGATCCCTTTGAGAATTGCAGGGAGAGGGTGGCCAAAAAAATGGTCACAGGTCTCATTGACTCCCAGGGTGTATTGCAGGATTCACGGGAGGGTATCCTGGAGGTGGTGAGATCTTACTATGCTGACTTGTTTCAGAGGAAAGTTTTGGATAAAGATAAGATGACTCAATTCTTGGAGGCAACTCCAGTGCCTGATACTAATGATCTGGACTTTTCTCCTTTGACAGCAGAATTAACGGTGGAGGAAGTTAAGGAGGCTATTGATAAATTATATCTGAAGAAGGCACCAGGTCCAGATGGTATAACAGCAGAATTCTATAAGAAATTCAGAGACCTCCTGGCTCCAATCCTTGTGGATGTGTATAGAAATTGTCTAGAAAATCACCTGATGCCTCCATCCATGAGAGTATCCTCGTTAATTCTGCTATCTAAAGGTAAAGAGCCGAGCGACATCAAGAACTGGAGGCCGATTGCCCTCTTGAATGTAGATAGGAAGATTCTAGCAAAGATCCTATTTTCTAGATTAGTCTGTTTGTCCCCGGCACTGTTGGCAGGCTCTCAGTTTGGCACAGTAAAAGGGCGAAACATCTCTGGAGCAGTCATCTCGATACGGGAGATGTTTGAGAGATGTAAAGCTCTGCGGTGTGGGAGATATGTTGTTAGTCTGGACCAGGCTAAAGCCTTTGACAGGGTTGATCATGACTATCTGTGGGCCACTTTGTCAAAGTACGGTATTCCGGGACAATTTGTGGATTGGCTGAAGACTTTGTACAGAGAGGCGGTGAGCTTTCCTCTGATTAATGGTTGGCAGGGTGACATTTTTGGAGTTGGGGCGGGGGTGAGGCAGGGTTGCCCACTGAGTCCGCTCCTGTATGTTTTTGCCCTAGACCCGTTTCTGAGGTCACTGCAGGAGTGTGATTTTCAGGGGTGCCGGTCCCCCACTGCCTGTGTGTAGCCCTGGTGGTAGGCACACGCAGTACCCTGGGGAGTGTATGGCGAGACGGCGGCTTAAAGCTCAATATGCATTCATTCTACACACACTAGACACACCCTTGGGGTAGTGAAGTATACTCTAGGGAGTGGTCAAGAAGGTATGTGTAGGCGTGATTTTTAGAGAGTCTAGTTCCTGTCTTCGGGCAGTAAGGACGTGGAGAGGCTGCGTCTAGACTACAGTGAGAGAGTCTGTGTCTGGACTACAGTGAAGGAGTCTAGATTGCTATCTCATCAGCTTGGAAAGTGGAGTCTGGTATAGGTGTTGGAATACACCTTAGTCTGGTCAGAGCTGTGTCATCTCCTCAGCATACATTGAAGGAAAGAACAAGTTGTAACCCAGAAAGTCTTCAGCATTCCTGTCCAAAGGACAGTATCAGGTACAGAGACGTGCTCCTGCCTGTGATAACTGAGCATCTGTGGTTAGCTTCATTGGAAGGAAAAAGATTGGAAGTGACTGCTCGACCCCTGGCTAGTAAGAGTGTTTATGTTACCAGCGTGGACAAGGCGAAAGGCAAGTGGATTAGAGAATTGGCGCTACAGGATTGCAGAAGTCCAGCGCCTTGTTACCGGTCACTGGGACCGAAGAGTCACTGTTGCTTCAGGCACAGTGACAGGACAACCAGGAATCTACCGACCCTAGGTCGCGGCAGACAAGCCCCTTATAGTCGGTACGTAGCTGGGGTCAGGGGGAGTGAACACTTGGAGTTCTGCAGGACAAACATAAGTATTCAGCTCCTTCACAGGAAGATCCCTAACACTAAGCTGACTGGGCAGGAACAGCTAAGATTTGCTGGAATCATAGAGGGAACTACGCTTCAGGCTGGTTGTACTCGTTTATTGGAGTTAAAGGAGGCCCCTAACTTGTCCAGCTGCCGTCTCAAGATACACTCTCCTTGGATCAGCCTCCCTGGGACCTGCCTTATCATTCTGCAAGTAAAGGTATGGAAAGACGCTGACTGTGTGAGACTGTGTTATTTACCGGCACCCGACTTCACCATATTAACAGACTTTGAGGGAAGAGTCCCACCTGTAGGGGACCCGACATCTAGCTGCCTCACCATCCCCTCAGAGATCTACAGCAGCGCTGGTACTAATTACCAGAACACTACAGGTGGCGTCACGAACTGTATATAGTTATTCCCTGTAAATATTCCCAACAACAACATACGCCAGACCGCCCGGGCCACAGACCGAGCCACAGCTACCTGTGACAAAATCCCCATAGACTTCTACGGGCTCGGCTCTGAGTACCCCATTGCCCTGGTAACCCACAATTGTGGTGGCGGGTCGACACAACAAAACTTGGCGTCACGAACAGGATACCAAACTCGCGAAATTGCGAGCCCTGCGTGCCTAAGAACTTGTTTTTGTGAAAAGGACTGTTTGCACTTTTGGCGCCAAAATCGCCTTTTTGTCGCCATATTCGCGCCCTCAGGCGCTGGAGAAGAAGGTGGGCGTACCTTCGTGGGCGTCTACCCCCCTGTGGCGCGAAGAAAATGCCTGCCCTCTCAAAGTGCTACTACAACATGCGGTCCTGCCCTACAGCAAAGGAGGTCCGCCTCCTCTTCACCTTCCCTGCGAGGAGGAGGAGGAGACGCAAACCCCACCTCCACGGAAGAGACCGGATGTCTCCGCAGAAAGAAGAAAGAATCTTCTGGAGCGTGATGGAGGCAGGACGTGTGGAGCCGAGCGGGGCAGCGGAGGAAGGCAGGCCCTGTGCCCCCGCCAAGCTGCCATCGGCATCCGAGGCCTATGCGATCCTGCACCTGCAACAGGCGTTGTTAGAGGTTCGGGAGGAGAACTCACGCCTAAAGAAGTTGTTCCAACCTGGACTGGAGGAGATTGAGAGGCGCCGGTGTAATCTGCTGAAGTGGCAAATGACGAACACGGCGTCCTCTCCCCTCAACGAACCCCCACGATTCAAAGTACCGAAAAGTCTGCTGCCCAAGGCGAAGGAGCAACCGGAGGCTGCCCCCGAAAGTACCGTTCCCGATCCCACTGGTGAAGCGGTGGATGCGGAGGAGGTTGAGGAGGTACAGCCAATCCCGGAACGCCCGCCCGGCCAAGAGGCCGCAGCAGATTATCGGTCCCCGGCAGGGACACCGGAGGGGTCCTGTCCGTCACTACCAGATGTGGACTGGGACGAGATGGCGCGCCTGGATGACGTCGCCTACACCGCCCAGTGGGAGCAAGAATGGCAGAGTCGTGAGGAGACGAAGAGGCGCCAGCAGGAGGAAGCGCGGGAAATCAAGAAGAACCGCCAGCGACAGTTTGCTGAGCTGATTGCCGACAAGGAGACTGTCCGTCGCGACAAAGGTACCTTACGGGAACCGCGGCGGCAGGGGTGTGTGACTGAGTTCCAGCTCCGGAAGGGCTGGGGCTTTATCCGAGAACCGGGCCTCTACCCAGCGGTCTTCGTCAGCAGGCGTGACGTGGAATCTCACCTGCCACAAGGCCATTCCGGGAGGGACTTAGTAAACGGCGACATAGTCACCTATACGCGGCATTGGGGAATGAAGGGGTGGTATGCCCTGAACGTCGCCATCGTCCGCGACCCCGTCCCAGACGCCGGTACCGTCACCATTACCGCAGCGTCCCCGTACTCAGCTTCAGCAGTATCCGGCCGTGCCCCAGCATCGCCCCCGTCAAAGTCATCGCAACATGTGACCCAAGGTCTATCGCAAGTAAAAGCCACTTCCATATCGCCAAATGCGACCCAGTCTAGATCGCAAACCCTGACGCGGTCTATATCATTGACTGTAATGGAGACGCAATCGGTGTCATGCGAAGAAAGTGTACCCGTTGCGCCCCTGGAGGTTCAAACCAGAACTGTCGCAACCCAGACCCTGATCGCAGCACATGATTTGCTGGTCCTGGGATCAAGGGCCCATTGCGTTGTTCCAGCCCCCGGGGTGGAAAATGTAGTGGAAAAAGTGTTTGCAGAAAATGAATAAATAGTAAAGAGTTGGTGAGATCCCTATCGGATCTACCACAAGTAGAAAGCAGAAAGTTTAAAATGTTTTTGAAAAAGTTTGCACAGATATTATATATAGTAAATATATATTCCTAATTATAGAATGCCCGGCTGGGTAATTGGTAATTGATAATTGGTAATTGGTAATTGATAATTAATATATGATAAACAGTTGCACTTTTACAATGTGATTTATTATGTCTTTCTTTATAAATGGACTTTTCGAGGTAAAGGACTATGCTTACCCAGAACTCTCTTGTACATAGTTGCACTTTGGTGCCCTATCTTGGTTTTACATAAACCATCCATATCTACCTCTGAAAAACAAAACCCGTGTGGTGTGGCACTGAGTGAGGTCTGCACTTGGATGTCCTGCAGCCCACCCAGGACCTACGTTGAAGGTTTGGTGCGGGTCCTTCACAAGTATCTTGTATATCTATTTATTGAAAATGCTATTTGATACTATTTGTATTAAAGTTTGTAACGTTCGAAGTATTCTTACCTCCCGGATGGGAAGATGTTATTGTTCCAAATGTTATTGCATAAACAAAATTTTTCTGTCTTTTGTATTTCACAGCCCGGGAGTGCTGTCGTTTACCATGGGGGAATGTGTAGCCCTGGTGGTAGGCACACGCAGTACCCTGGGGAGTGTATGGCGAGACGGCGGCTTAAAGCTCAATATGCATTCATTCTACACACACTAGACACACCCTTGGGGTAGTGAAGTATACTCTAGGGAGTGGTCAAGAAGGTATGTGTAGGCGTGATTTTTAGAGAGTCTAGTTCCTGTCTTCGGGCAGTAAGGACGTGGAGAGGCTGCGTCTAGACTACAGTGAGAGAGTCTGTGTCTGGACTACAGTGAAGGAGTCTAGATTGCTATCTCATCAGCTTGGAAAGTGGAGTCTGGTATAGGTGTTGGAATACACCTTAGTCTGGTCAGAGCTGTGTCATCTCCTCAGCATACATTGAAGGAAAGAACAAGTTGTAACCCAGAAAGTCTTCAGCATTCCTGTCCAAAGGACAGTATCAGGTACAGAGACGTGCTCCTGCCTGTGATAACTGAGCATCTGTGGTTAGCTTCATTGGAAGGAAAAAGATTGGAAGTGACTGCTCGACCCCTGGCTAGTAAGAGTGTTTATGTTACCAGCGTGGACAAGGCGAAAGGCAAGTGGATTAGAGAATTGGCGCTACAGGATTGCAGAAGTCCAGCGCCTTGTTACCGGTCACTGGGGACCGAAGAGTCACTGTTGCTTCAGGCACAGTGACAGGACAACCAGGAATCTACCGGACCCTAGGTCGCGGCAGACAAGCCCCTTATAGTCGGTACGTAGCTGGGGTCAGGGGGAGTGAACACTTTGGAGTTCTGCAGGACAAACATAAGTATTCAGCTCCTTCACAGGAAGATCCCTAACACTAAGCTGACTGGGCAGAACAGCTAAGATTTGCTGGAATCATAGAGGGAACTACGCTTCAGGCTGGTTGTACTCGTTTATTGGAGTTAAAGGAGGCCCCTAACTTGTCCAGCTGCCGTCTCAAGATACACTCTCCTTGGATCAGCCTCCCTGGGACCTGCCTTATCATTCTGCAAGTAAAGGTATGGAAAGACGCTGACTGTGTGAGACTGTGTTATTTACCGGCACCCGACTTCACCATATTAACAGACTTTGAGGGAAGAGTCCCACCTGTAGGGGACCCGACATCTAGCTGCCTCACCATCCCCTCAGAGATCTACAGCAGCGCTGGTACTAATTACCAGAACACTACAGGTGGCGTCACGAACTGTATATAGTTATTCCCTGTAAATATTCCCAACAACAACATACGCCAGACCGCCCGGGCCACAGACCGAGCCACAGCTACCTGTGACAAAATCCCCATAGACTTCTACGGGCTCGGCTCTGAGTACCCCATTGCCCTGGTAACCCACAATTGTGGTGGCGGGTCGACACACCTGCCTCTGAATGTTGTTGCCTATGCGGATGATGTGACGTTGGTGATATCTAATCCTCGAGAGGTGCAGATGTTATCTGCGTCCATCAGAAACTACTCAGAGGCCTCCGGGTCTCTGGTCAACCTTGAAAAGAGTCAAGCTCTGTGGACATTAGATACTGATCCCAGCTTTGATCTGCCGCAGTTTGCCAAAGCCTCCACCCATATTAAGATCCTAGGGTTAAATTTGGGAGGGATGATAATGCCACACTAAATTGGGAGGAGAAATTGGAAGCCGGAAATGCAAAGGTTCAGCGATGGAAGAACTGGAGGCTGACCTACAGAGAAAGGGTCAAAATGTTGAAGACTTACCTGGTCCCCGTTTTCTTGTATGTCTCTGTCATTTTCCCTTTGCCAGAATCTTTCTCAGCGAGGCTCTTCAGCCTGTTCTTCCAGCTCTTGTGGGGGAATAGGTTGAACCTAATAAAGAGGGGAATAACGTACCTACGGCGGAGAGAGGGTGGGCTGGATATGTTGAATCCAAGTGTTTTCTTTGACTCCTTGTTTCTAAAGGTGAATTTTGGGAACATGGACTCAAACAGTAGCTCCCTGTGGGTAAATAGTATCAGGGATTGGATATTGCCTTTTGCAGAATCTTGGGTGCGAGGCGGCAGTCTCAAGAGGAGGAGATGGACAGGTGACCACCTCCCCCAGTATCTGGACTACGGTCTGAAGTGTGTTAGGAGGTGGGGACTGGAGAAGTCTTACATTGAGAGCTGTACGAGAAGAGATCTGTATGCTCATGTATGTGGGACTTTCTTCTTCTCTCCACTGGCCCTGAGAGATTGTGTCACCACCACCCTGCAGGAAAGCCTTAGGTTCCTAAACGGGAAACGACTTCCTCCTAAACTGTTTGATGTCACTTGGCTTTCACTGCATAGTCGGCTCTTTGTCAGGGGCAACATGAAACATCTGAGTGTCTCTGATCGGAATTGTCCCCTTGGTTGTCAGCAGGAGGAGACTATGGAGCACTTTATATGTGATTGCTGGGGAGGGAGGAAGATCTGGGAGGAAGTGTCAGCTAATCTAAAGATCCCCAGACTGAGGACCCTAAAGTACCCTGACATAATCTATGGTGTCCCCTCCACTGTTAGTAACATCGACAGAGAGACGATGTACATCATAATCAGTGTCATCAAATACTATCACTGGCACATGAGAACCCGGGTGTCACTGCACAATGAGCCGTTCGATCACACCGCTGCAGCCAATCAGGTTTTGTCAGAACTCCGGTGGATAAAATCACTAGAAGTTGGAAGGAGTCTGAGAAACATTAAGTTATGGAGGAACGTAAAATTCAGTTAGGAAATATGATGATTTTGTTTAATTTTCTTCTCTTCCTTCCCAGGTGTGGACTTTAATTTCTTTATGAATATGATATGATTATTTAATGCTTGTGTATATGTGTCGACCCGCCACCACAATTGTGGGTTACCAGGGCAATGGGGTACTCAGAGCCGAGCCCGTAGAAGTCTATGGGGATTTTGTCACAGGTAGCTGTGGCTCGGTCTGTGGCCCTGGCGGTCTGGCGTATGTTGGGGATATATTTACAGGGGATAGTTTTATATACAGTTCGTGACGCCACCTGTAGTATTCTGGTAATTAGTACCAGCGCTGCTGTAGATCTCTGAGGGGATGGTGAGGCAGCTAGATGTCGGGTCCCCTACAGGTGGGACTCTTCCCTCAGGTCGGTAGTTAGGTAGGGATTGTGCAGGCATGCAATAATAACTCAGTCTCACACGGTCAGCGTCTTTCCATACCTTTACTTGCAAGATGATAAGGCAGGTCCCAGGGAGGCTGATCCAAGGAGAGTGTATCTTGAGACAGCAGCTGGACAAGTTAGGGGCCTCCTTTACTTCCAATACAATGAGTACAACCAGCCTGAAGCGTAGTTCCCTCAATATCTCCAGCTAATCCTTAGCTGTACCGCCCAGTCAGCTTTGTGTTAGGAGCCTTCCTGCGAAGAAGCTGAATTCTTATCTTGTCGTGCACTGACTCAAAGTCTTCACTTCCCCTGACCCCAGTTACGTACTGACTATAAGGGGCTTGTTTGCCGCGACCTAAGGTCCGGTAAATTCCTGGTTTTCTTATCACTATGCTTGAAACAGTAGTGATCCTTCGGTCCCCAGTGACCGGTTGCAATGTGCAGGACTTCTTCAATCCGTAAGCACTATTCCAATAAACCACTGTGCCTTTCGCCTTGTCCTCGCTGGTAACATAAGCACTCACACTAGCCAAGGGTCGAGTAGTCACTTCTTTCTTTTCCTTCACTTCAAAGTTAGTTACAGATGCTCAGTTATCAATAGGCAGGAGCACGTCTCTGAACCTTATACCGTCCTTTAGACAGGATACTGAAGACTTTCTGCACTAAACTTCTTCTTTCCTTCCAGTGTATGCTGATGAAGTACAGCTCTGACTAGGCTAAGGTGAATTACACCACCTATACTAGACTCCACTTTCCAAAGCTGGTGATAGAGCAATCTGGACTGCTTCCTCCCTCCAGACGTCCTCTCTCTCTGAAGTCTCAACACCGACTAAATCACTCCAACACATACTACCTTGACCACTCCCTCAAGAGTAAACTCCACTACCCTAAGGGTGTGTCTAGTATATGTTGAGTGAATGGATATTTAGCATTAAACTGCTGTCTCGCCACACACTCTCCAGGGTACTGCGTGTGCCTAACACCAGGGCTACACATTCCCCCATGGTAAAAGACAGCACTCCCGGGCTGTAAAATACAAAAGAGACATTTTTGTTTATGCATGAAAACATTAAACAATTAACATTGGTTCGTCCCATCCGGGAGGTAAGGATATCTTGAACGTTGCAAACATTATAGAAATACAAAAAGTATTAAATAGCATTCAATAAATATACAATATACTTGTGAAGGACCCGCACCAAACCTTCAACGTAGGTCCTGGGTGGGCTGCAGGACATCCGATTGCAGACCTCACTCAGTGCCACACCACACGGGTTTTGTTTTCAGAGGTAGTTGTGCTGGTTTATGTAAAACCAAATAAGGCACCGAAGCGCAACTATGTACAAATAAGTTCTGGGTTGGCATAGTCCTCAACCTCCAAGTCCAATGTAAAACCAAAGACATAAATATAATATCACATTATTATACTAAAGTGCAAAACTTTTTCTGGTTACTGTTTACCCAGCCGGGCATTCTACAGTTAGAAATATATATGCAAAACTTTATAAAACATTCTCAAACTTTTTACTTATGGTAGACCCGATATGGATCTCACCGATTCTCCTTTTCTATCTATTCATTTTCAAATAATACACTTTCCAATACATTTTCCACCCCGGGGCTGGAACAATGCAATGGGCCCTAGATCCCAGGACTAGCAAATCATGCGCTGCGATTAGGGTCTGAGTCGCCACAGTTCTTGTGCGAACCTCTAGGGGCGCAACGGGTACATTCTCCTCACGTGACACCGATTGCGTTTCAATCACAGTTAACGATATGGACCGTGTCATGGATTGCGATTGAGACTGGGTCGCATGTTGCGATGAAGATATAACTTTCTTTTGCGATGAACTCTGGGTCGCTAGTTGCGATGAATTTGCAGGGGGCGATGCTGGGGCACGGCCAGTTACTGCTTGATCTAGAGACGGGGACGCTGCGGTCATAGTGACGGTACCTGCGTCTGGGACGGGGTCACGGACGATGGTGACGTTAAGGGCATACCATCCCTTCATCCCCCAATGCCGTGTATATGTGACGATGTCTCCATTGGCTAAGTCCCTCCCGGGATGGCCTTGCGGCAGGTGGGATTCTACGTCACGCCTGCTGACAAAGACCCCTGGGTAGAGGCCCGGTTCACGGATAAAGCCCCAGCCCTTCCGGAGCTGGAACTCAGTCACACACCCCTGCCGCCGCGGTTCCCTCAGGGTACCTTTATCTCTCCGGACACTCTCTTTGTCCGCGATCAGCTCTGCATATTGTCGCTGACGGTTCCGCTGAGTTTCCCGCTCTTCCTCCTGCTGGCGTTTCTTCTTCTCCTCACGACTCTGCCATTCCTGTTCCCACTGGGCGGTATAGGCAACGTCATCCAGGCGCGCCATTTCGTCCCAGTCCACATCTGGTAGTGACGGACAGGACCCCTCCGGTGTCCCTGCCGGGGACCGATCATCTGCTGCGGCCTCTTGGCCGGGCGGGCGTTCCGGGATTGGCTGTACCTCCTCAACCTCCTTCGCTTCCACCGCTTCACCGGTGGGATCGGGATCGGTACTTTCGGGGGCAGCCTCCGGTTGCTCCTTCGCCTTGGGCAGCAGACTCTTCGGTATCTGGAATCGTGGGGGGTCGTTGAGGGGAGAGATCACCGTGTCCCACAGCCTCCGCTGTTCCAGGGTACGCCGGCGTCTCTCGATTTCTTCAAAGCCAGGTTGGTACTGGACCATCTTCTTCAGGCGTGCATTTTCTTCTCGAATCTCTAGCAACGCCTGCTGCAGGTGCAGGACCACGGATAACTCCGGTGCTGGTGGCAGCTTGGCTGGGGCACGGGGCCTGCCTTCCTCCGCTTCCCTGCTCGGCTGCACACGTCCTGCTTCCATGATGTTCCAGAAGATTCTTTCTTCTTTCTGCGGAGACATCCGGTCTCTTCCGTGGAGGTCGGGTTTGCGTCTCCTCCTCCTCGCAGGGAAGGTGAAGAGGAGGCGGACCTCCTTTGCTGTAGGGCAGGACCGCATGTTGTAATAGCACTTTGAGAGGGCAGGCATTTTCTTCGCGCCACTGGGGGGTACACGCCCACGAAGGTACGCCCACCTTCTTCTCCAGCGCCTGAGGGCGCGAATATGGCGACAAAAATGGCGATTTGGCGCCAAAAGTGCAAACAGTCCTTTTTCACAAAAACAATTCCTTAGGCACACAGGGCTCGCAATTCTGCGAGTTTCGCATCCTGTTCGTGACGCCAAGTTGTGTCGACCCGCCACCACAATTGTGGGTTACCAGGGCAATGGGGTACTCAGAGCCGAGCCCGTAGAAGTCTATGGGGATTTTGTCACAGGTAGCTGTGGCTCGGTCTGTGGCCCTGGCGGTCTGGCGTATGTTGGGGATATATTTACAGGGGATAGTTTTATATACAGTTCGTGACGCCACCTGTAGTATTCTGGTAATTAGTACCAGCGCTGCTGTAGATCTCTGAGGGGATGGTGAGGCAGCTAGATGTCGGGTCCCCTACAGGTGGGACTCTTCCCTCAGGTCGGTAGTTAGGTAGGGATTGTGCAGGCATGCAATAATAACTCAGTCTCACACGGTCAGCGTCTTTCCATACCTTTACTTGCAAGATGATAAGGCAGGTCCCAGGGAGGCTGATCCAAGGAGAGTGTATCTTGAGACAGCAGCTGGACAAGTTAGGGGCCTCCTTTACTTCCAATACAATGAGTACAACCAGCCTGAAGCGTAGTTCCCTCAATATCTCCAGCTAATCCTTAGCTGTACCGCCCAGTCAGCTTTGTGTTAGGAGCCTTCCTGCGAAGAAGCTGAATTCTTATCTTGTCGTGCACTGACTCAAAGTCTTCACTTCCCCTGACCCCAGTTACGTACTGACTATAAGGGGCTTGTTTGCCGCGACCTAAGGTCCGGTAAATTCCTGGTTTTCTTATCACTATGCTTGAAACAGTAGTGATCCTTCGGTCCCCAGTGACCGGTTGCAATGTGCAGGACTTCTTCAATCCGTAAGCACTATTCCAATAAACCACTGTGCCTTTCGCCTTGTCCTCGCTGGTAACATAAGCACTCACACTAGCCAAGGGTCGAGTAGTCACTTCTTTCTTTTCCTTCACTTCAAAGTTAGTTACAGATGCTCAGTTATCAATAGGCAGGAGCACGTCTCTGAACCTTATACCGTCCTTTAGACAGGATACTGAAGACTTTCTGCACTAAACTTCTTCTTTCCTTCCAGTGTATGCTGATGAAGTACAGCTCTGACTAGGCTAAGGTGAATTACACCACCTATACTAGACTCCACTTTCCAAAGCTGGTGATAGAGCAATCTGGACTGCTTCCTCCCTCCAGACGTCCTCTCTCTCTGAAGTCTCAACACCGACTAAATCACTCCAACACATACTACCTTGACCACTCCCTCAAGAGTAAACTCCACTACCCTAAGGGTGTGTCTAGTATATGTTGAGTGAATGGATATTTAGCATTAAACTGCTGTCTCGCCACACACTCTCCAGGGTACTGCGTGTGCCTAACACCAGGGCTACACATATATATAACCTAAGTGATTTGTGTTTTGTAATCCTGGATGATTTTTGCTTCATTATAATTGTATTTATGTTTGGTTTTATAATAAAAATTGCCCCTATGTACAAGAATATAACTACTATAATACTGCTCCTATGTACAAGAATATAACTACTATAATACTGCCCCTATGTACAAGAATATAACTACTATAATACTGCCCCTATATACAAGAATAAACTACTATAATACTGCTCCTATGTACAAGAATATAACTACTATAATACTGCTCCTATGTACAAGAATAAAACTACTATAATACTGCCCCCTATGTGCAAGAATATAACTACTATAATACTGCCCCTATGTACAAGAATATAACTACTATAATACTGCTCCCTATGTACAAGAATATAACTACTATAATACTGCTCCTATGTACAAAAATATAACTACTATAATACTGCTCCTATGTACAAGAATATAACTACTATAATACTGCTCCCTATGTACAAGAATGTAACTACTATAATACTGCCCCTATGTACAAGAATATAACTACTTTAATACTGCCCCTATGTACAAGAATATAACTACTATAATACTGCCCCTATGTACAAGAATATAACTACTATAATACTGCCCCTATGTACAAGAATATAACTACTATAATACTGCCTCTATGTACAAGAATATAACTACTATAATACTGCCCCTATGTACAAGAATATAACTACTATAATACTGCCCTATGTACAAGAATATAACTACTATAATACTGCCCCTATGTACAAGAATATAACTACTATAATACTGCCCCTATGTACAAGAATATAACTACTATAATACTGCCTCCTAGCTGAGAGGTTGTGTGTTTGTAGCTCTCCTGATGTCTGGAGCAAGCCCAGGGAGGGGCCACCCTGGGCGGGGAAGCTCCCCAGGCAAGGCCCAGGCTTCCCGGCCTACACTGGGACAAGCCTCCCAGGCCTCTCCTAATGGGAATGTTAATCCCAGAGCCACTGTCAGAGCAGTGAATGCAGCGAGCCAAAGCTGCAGCAGTTCTGTGAAGGAGGAAAAAGCCGTCAGTAAAGTTTTGGGAGGAAAACCTTCTCCAAGTCCAGCAAAGAAGCAAGATGGAAAAGTGTCGGTCAGCGATGGGTTACAGCACAATGTGAAGTCAGGTAACTCCCCAGTCAGCAAGCAGCTCCTGCTGGGTGCACAGGTGAGATCAGCCCCAGCTGTGCAGATCACCTCTCCTGCTCCCAGGCAGAGACGGACGTCTTTGGAAAGACAAACCATCCAGGAGAACTTACAGCAGCATGGCAGTATGGCGCGGTCAGGACGCACAAGGTCGCAGTCAGGTGGCAGCAGTAAAAGTTCTGTGGAGCCTGGAGCCATGAAACCAGCGGTGGTGAAAATTAAGGAGACGTCTGGGTTCAAGCAGCCGGGGACATCGCTGAATGCAGGATCCCAGGAGGAGACGCCGCGTGCACCTGAGCTTCAGCTCGCAGAGGAGATCCCAGGACTGGTCAAGAAGTTCGGTGAGTTACAGCAGCAGAAAGACTCACTACAGATGCAGATAGACACTTGCTATAAGCTAAAGGCTATTAATCCCGGGAGTCATGATTTTTATGATGAGACTCTGAACACACTGGGTGTATTGCTGGCAAAAGTGGTGAGGGACATGGACTGCGTCCTAGAGAGGATGGGGCCCCTGGCGGAGACTTATAGGAACCAGGAACTCTTTAATTCACAGAAGCAGAACTCTGCAGGTTCCAGGTCAGACATTGTCCCAGGTGGACCCCAGAAGCAGGTGCGGCCAGTGCTGCAGCCTGCAAGTTTCTGCTTCCAAAAGGGGCAAATGCCGCACCAGCAGCAGCCTGTAGTACAGACCCCAGCAGAGTACCACAAGTCTCAGAATGCCCAGCAAAACTGCCTGCAGCAGATCCAAAGCAGAAGCATGTAGTGCAGATTCCAGCAGAGGTACAACAAGTCACAGAATGCCCAGCACAACAGCCTGCAGCAGATTCCAAGCAGCAGCATGAAGGGCACATTCCAGTAGAGGTACAACAAGTCGCAGAATGCCCAGCACAGCCGCCTGCAGCAGATTCCAAGCAGCAGCATGGACATTTTTCAGCAGAGGGACTACAAGTCTCAGAATGCCAAGCACCACAGTTGGGCAGTGGACATGTGCCGGTAGTTCCTGATGGTGCCCAGCAGGGCTCTGATGCTGGGATAACCGCGCTGTATCTGAGGGGTCGGGGGTTTGGGGGAGCACAGTATCTTTGCTGGACGCTGCGCAGTCTGATAGTGACATTGATGTTGATGATAACAATGTGCATGATGATGTCTGTGATTTCCCCCCTTTAATTCCGAGCACACAAGGTGTAGCAGCCCCCCCTGCTGCAGACCCTCACCCCGTCAGTCAGCCTAGTGTGACCCCGCAGGTTCCCCCCAGTAATGCCTGGAGTCGTGGCGCTCCGTCCTTCACCTCTGGTGCCAATTATACCGGCCAGGCGTTTAAACGGAGAAACGTTGTGCGTTTCCGGCACAGAGGTGCCAAGGAGGATCTGCCAGATAGAAGGTTTGTGGTCAGGGAGCTCTTGTGTCGCCAGATGGGGTTTGCGCCAGTCAGCATCTTGGCGGTGATTAATCTTCCAGACAGGCAGGGCTATGACGTCAGCTTTAAGCTCATGAGTGACCTGGACAGGTTTTGGTCTAATTTCCCCAAGTTTAGAGACACTGAGGGCTGGAGTAAGTTCAGCTTTATTCCTATCTCTAAGCCAGATACCGTTACGGTAAATCTCATCTTCTGGAATGAGTCTGTTCCCCCGCAGGACATTGTGGTGTGGCTCCGGAGGCATTGTGACCTGGTCTCTGACCTCACCAAAAGCAGAGACAATGATGGTATCTGGACGGGAGGGTGGAGGGTTTTGGTGAAACTGCGCCAGTGCGATAATATCACTGCCCACTTACCCAACTCCTTCTTTATTGGGAGGGAGAGGGGTGTGTTTTCTATCCTGGGCAGCCTCGTAAGTGCTTCAAATGTGGCAAGGCGGGTCACCTGGCAAATACGTGTACTGTGGTGAAGTGCAACCTGTGTGGGGAGGTCGGCCATGTGGCTGCAGACTGCCAGAACATCAGGTGCAACCTCTGTGGGAAGATCGGTCACCCTCACAGGGACTGTCCTGACGCCTGGCACAATATCTGTAAGGACTATCCTGATGAGGATTTGGTGGCAGGGGCAGAGATTCTGGAGGAGGCAGCTTTACTGTCAGGGGAAATACTGGCCAGACCGGAGGCCCACCAGGGGTCTACTCAGGTGACACCAGAGCAGCAGGGTTCAGAGGGTGCACAGGGAAGTATGGAGGTTGTCCCTCAGGGGCAGCAGTCACAGGGAAGCATTACTTCAGTACTACCATCTGTGTCTCAGACTAAAAGGAAGAAAAAGGACAAGACCTCCCGTAAACCTGAGAAGGAGTATGACACTGGCCAAGGAGCCAGGAAGAAGGTCCAGAGTTCTGCAGGTGTAATGGACTTATCTAATAGGTTTGGTGTTCTGTCTGAGTCTGACGGTGATTTTGAGGACGACCTTAGAAGAATTGACGCAGAGTTTGATAGGGATGTAGAGGACTGTCCTCCGCCCAAGCGGAAGCCATTACCTGAGGGCTCTCGGGTAGAGTCTGAAATGGAGACCGGCGGTGACCAGAATAACTCCGACTCAGATCTGTGACGCTGTCAACCACATAATGTCCGAGCCCAGATAGATAAAATCATTAGGAAATGTTAAGTTATGGAAGGATGTGTCACTGGGTTGAAATATGATGTTTTTTTTTTTTTTTTTTTCCAACCAGGTGTATGGACTCTTTAAGATAATTTTATATGTATAATCCGGATATGTAATGAATGTACAATCCAAGTGAATTTATATTACTGGAGGAATGTCAGTATATTTGTATTTGTTTGGTTTTTACAATAAAAATTGCCCCTATGTACAAGAATATAACTGCTATAATACTGCCCCTATGTACAAGAATATAACTGCTATAATACTGCTCCTATGTACAAGAATATAACTGCTATAATACTGCTCCTATGTACAAGAATATAACTACTATAATACTGCTCCTATGTACAAGAATATAACTACTATAATACTGCTCCCTATATACAAGAATATACTACTTTAATACTGCCCCTATGTACAAGAATATAACTGCTATAATACTGCTCCTATGTACAAGAATATAACTACTATAATACTGCTCCCTATATACAAGAATATAACTACTTTAATACTGCCCCTATGCACAAGAATATAACTACTATAATACTGCTCCTATGTACAAGAATATAACTACTATAATACTGCCCCTATGTACAAGAATATAACTGCTATAATACTGCTCCTATGTACAAGAATATAACTACTATAATACTGCCCCTATGTACAAGAATATAACTGCTATAATACTGCCCTATGTACAAGAATATAACTACTATAATACTGCCCTATATACAAGAATATAACTACTATAATACTGCCCCTATATACAAGAATATAACTACTTTAATACTGCCCTATATACAAGAATATAACTACTATAATACTGCTCCTATATACAAGAATATAACTACTATAATACTGCTCCTATGTACAAGAATATAACTGCTATAATACTGCTCCTATGTACAAGAATATAACTACTATAATACTGCCCCTATGTACAAGAATATAACTACTATAATACTGCTCCTATATACAAGAATATAACTACTATAATACTGCTCCCTATTACAAGAATATAACTACTATAATACTGCCCTATGTACAAGAATATACTACTATTATATTCAGAATATATATAATACTGCTCCTATATACAAGAATATAACTACTATAATACTGCTCCCTTAAAATATAACATATAATATCCTAATAAAGATAATACTGCTCCTATATACAAGAATATAACTACTATAATACTGCTCCCTATATACAAGAATATAACTACTATAATACTGCCTCTATGTACAAGAATAAACTACTATAATACTGCTCCTATGTACAAGAATATAACTGCTATAATACTGCTCCTATGTACAAGAATATAACTACTATAATATTCTTTCTATGGAGGCCCCATAGCAGAAGTTATAATTGGGCCCTCCCAAGAAAAAAATAGTAATATTCGTCAGGATAACAGAGGAGTATATTTCACAACTTTGCAACCTTTACATATTTGTTTTCCTCCTACTGAAATCCCTTGATTCACATTTCATTGCCCCCTTAAAGTATGACCCCAAGATTAGTACCCCACAGACACTTCATGACACCCACACAGTAAATTTCTTCTATCACATGGTTAGAAAAGGGATAATTAGGGAGGATTGGGGAGAGGCTCCGCTGAGCGGGGGCCATATCTCGTTCATTTAGGGTGCCCGCCTCTGTGAACGGATCTATAGTACGGAGTGCCTATTGAAC
The DNA here is from genome assembly GCA_033576555.1 of Oophaga sylvatica. Taxonomy (NCBI): domain Eukaryota; kingdom Metazoa; phylum Chordata; class Amphibia; order Anura; family Dendrobatidae; genus Oophaga; species Oophaga sylvatica. Next base: position 32,036 of record JARQOD010004540.1, read on the forward strand.
TTCATATACTGTCTGTAGGTCCATCAGGCTGAATATCCTAGATCATATTTGTTCTATATTTTATGGAATTTTAAGGGTCTTTTAACTTAATTAATAAAATATTTGATCACTTTATACGTGAGCAGTAAGCGCCAAGGAGAATAAGAAGCCGCACATTGTGCACGGAGGGAAGGGAAGGTTGGACGGAGCGTGGCTGGGAGTCGCACCGGAGGTCCAGGTACTGGGAGTAACGGTAAATGGAGAATATAAGCCATAATTGTTTTTTTAACCCCTTCCCACTCCTGAGAATACAGCAAAATGGTGGTCAGGCAAATCGGTAAAAACACTCGCATTTAACTGAATCCTCAAATTTGAGGATATTTTCCATGAATCTCTTGGCTTACATGGCCTTCACCCATCTGTGTTAATAAATTGTTGCCATTTTTCCTTATCCTAGAGAGCGTTCTAGTTCTTCACCCTGCGGTGATTACAGCCCTCGTGTAAGTGGCCGGTAAGAGGGATCACAATCCTGAATGCAAACAATCCCGGTCCTTGTAGAAGACGCCGATTCCAGGCAGCAGCCCAATGACCGCCGCTCCACCATGATAATCTCTGCTCAGAACTCGTATATACCTTCTTTCTATGTGGGCGGAAGTTTAATGTCATTCAATTAGCCGTTCGCCGTCGATGACGAGAACAAACAGATTGAAACTTTCATCTTTGAGTTGGCAATTACAAGTCATGAAGGGTCTTAATGGAGGTGCGGCATTTCTCCAGCAACATCGATCTGCATGTCAATTCTTGGCCCATAAACATCAATTTAAAGCTTGCGATTGATGAAAAACAAGCAAGAATGTTACTAATTAACCGGTCCCGGCATTAACAATGGCGTCACTGGTGTTGAAGTGGTTTAGGAGTCATTGAGTACCGTAATAAAGAAGCTTAATATTGTGCAATGCTATATAGCGGTATTTTATGAGTAAACTTTCACGTGTAGAGTAGTGCGGCTGTGACTCAAGAGGACGGGTCACCGCTGTAGAGATGTTGTCGGATCTCATTAACCCAGTAAAATCACACTTGATCCAGTTGGATCTTGTACACTAACTTGTGAGACAGTTGTATCATATGCTGTACACTTCCTTGTGACCCAGTGGGATCATCTTCACACTTTGTGAGCCAGTAGAATCTTGCACACTCTCTTGACCCAGTATCTTTCACTCTTGTGACTCATAAGAATCATGTACACCCCAGCGTACACCCTATTGTAACTCAGCAGGACCATGTACACTCTCTTGTGACTCAGTAGGATCATGTACACTCTCTTGTGACTCAGTAGGATCATGTACACTCTCTTGTGACTCATTAGGACCATGCACACTCTCTTGTGACTCAGTAGGACCATGTACACTCTCTTGTGACTCAGTAGGACCATGTACACTCTCTTGTGACTCAGGAGGATCATGTACACTCTCTTGTGACTCAATAGGATCATGTACACTCTCTTGTGACTCAGTAGGATCATGCACACTACCTTGTGACACAATAGGATCATGTACATTCTCCTGTGACTCAGTAGGATCATGTACACTCTCTTGTGACTCAGTTAGACCATGTACACTCCCTTATGACTCAGTAGGATCATGTACACACCAGTTTGACTCAGTAAGACCATATACACCCCCATGTGACTCAGTAGGACCATGTACACTCCCTTGTGACTCAATAGGACCATGTACACTCCCTTGTGACACAGTAGGATCATGTACACTCTCTTGTGACTCAGGAGGATCATGTACACTCTCTTGTGACACAGTAGGATCATGTACACTCTCTTGTGACACAGTAGGATCATGTACACTCTCTTGTGACTCAGTAGGATCATGTACACTCCCTTGTGAGCCAGTAGGACCATATACACTCCCTTGTGGCACAGTAGGACCATGTACACTTCCTTGTGACTCAGTAGTACCATGTACACTCTCTTGTGACTCAGTAGGACCACGTACACTCTCTTGTGACTCAGTAAGTCCATGTACACTCTCTTGTGTCTCAGTAGGATCATGTACACTCTCCTGTGACTCAGTAGGACCATGTACACTCTCTTGTGACAAAGAAGGATCATGTACACTCTCTTGTGACTCAGTAGGACCATGTACACTCTCTTGTGACTCATTAGGACCATGTACACTCTCTTGTGACTCAGTAGGATCATGTACACTCTCTTGTAACTCAGTAGGACCATGTACACTCTCTTGTGACTCAGTAGGACCATGTACACTCTCTTGTGACTCATTAGGACCATGTACACTCTCTTGTGACTCATTAGGACCATGCACACTCTCTTGTGACTCAGTAGGATCATGTACACTCTCTTGTGACTCAGTAGGACCATGTACACACTCTTGTGACTCAGTAGGACCATGTACACTCTCTTGTGACTCATTAGGACCATGTACACTCTCTTGTAACTCAGTAGGATCATGCACACTCTCTTGTAACTTAGTAGGATCATGTACACTCTCTTGTGACTCATTAGGACCATGTACACTCTCTTGTAACTCAGTAGGACTATGTACACTCTCTTGTGACTCGGTAGGATCATGTACACTCTCTTGTGACTCAGTAGGACTATGTACACTCTCTTGTAACTCAGTAGGACTATGTACACTCTCTTGTGACTCAGTAGGACCATGTACACTCTCTTGTGACTCAGTAGGACCATGTACACACTCTTGTGACTCAGTAGGACCATGTAACTCTGTGATCAGAGACATGACCCCTTGTACTCGTGACCAATACACTTCTTGTGACTCAGTAGGATCATGTACACACTCTTGTGACTCAGTAGGACCATGTACACTCTCTGGTGACTCAGTAGGATCATGTACACACTCTTGTGACACAGTATGACCATTACATCCTGTGATCAGTGACCCTGTACACTCTCTTGTACTCATAGGACCATTACACCCCTGGTGACTCAGTAGGATCATGTACACTCTCTTGTGACACAGTATGACCATTTACACTCCCTTGTGACTCAGTAGGATCATGTACACCTCTTGTGACTCAGTAGGACCATGTACACTCTCTGGTGACTCAGTAGGATCATGTACACTCTCTTGTGACACAGTATGACAGTCACTCCTTGTGATCGTAGATCATGTACACTCTCTGTGACTCAGTAGGACTATGTACACTCTCTTGTAACTCAGTAGGACCATGTACACTCTCTTGTGACTCAGTAGGACCATGTACACTCTCTTGTGACTCAGTAGGACCATGTAACACTCCTTGTGACTCAGTAGGACATGTACACTCTCTTGTGACCAGTAGGATCATGTCACACTCTGTGACTCAGTAGACCATGTACACTCTCTGGTAGACTCAGTAGGATCATGTACACTCTCTTGTGACTCATAGGACCATGTACACTCTCTTGTAACTCAGTAGGACCATGTACACCTCTGGTGACTCAGTAGGATCCATGTACACTCTCTTGTGACTCAGTAGGACCATGTACACTCTCTTGTGACTCAGTAGGACCATGTACAACTCTTGTGACTCAGTAGGACCCTGTACACTCTCTTGTGACTCATAGGACCATGTACACCTCTTGTACTCAGTAGGACCATGTACACTCTCTGTGACTCAGTAGGATCATGTACACCTCTTGTGACTCAGTAGGACCATGTACACTCTCTTGTGACTCAGTAGGACATGTACACACTCTTGTGACTCAGTAGGACCATGTACACTCTCTTGTGACTCAGTAGGACCATGTACACTCTCTTGTGACTCAGTAGGACCATGTACACTCTCTTGTGACTCAGTAGGACATGTACACACTCTTGTGACTCAGTAGGACCATGTACACTCTCTGTGACTCAGTAGATCATGTACACTCTCTTGTGACTCAGTAGGACCATGTACACTCTCTGTGACTCAGTAGGATCATGTGACACTCTCTTTGTGACTCAGTAGGATCATGTACACTCTCTTGTGACTCAGTAGGACTCATGTACACTCTCTTGTGACTCAGTAGGACCATGTACACTCTCTTGTGACTCAGTAGGACCATGTACACTCTCTTGTGACTCAGTAGGACCATGTTACACTCTCTTGTGACTCAGTAGGATCATGTACACTCTCTTGTGACTCAGTAGGACCATGTACACTCTCTTGAACTCAGTAGGACTATGTACACTCTCTTGTGACTCAGTAGGACCATGTACACTCTCTTGTGACTCAGTAGGACCATGTACACACTCTTGTGACTCAGTAGGACCATGTACACTCTCTTGTGACTCAGTAGGATCATGTACACTCTCTTGTGACTCAGTAGGACCATGTACACTCTCTTGTGACTCATTAGGACCATGTACACTCTCTTGTAACTCAGTAGGACCATGTACACTCTCTGGTGACTCAGTAGGATCATGTACACTCTCTTGTGACACAGTAGGACCATGTACACTCTCTTGTGACTCAGTAGGACTATGTACACTCTCTTGTGACTCAGTAGAACCATGTACACTCTCTTGTGACTCAGTAGGACCATGTACACTCTCTGGTGACTTAGTAGGATCATGTGCACTCTCTTTTGACTCAGTAGGACTATGTACACTCTCTTGCAACTCAGTAGGACTATGTACACTCTCTTGTGACTCAGTAGGACCATGTACACTCTCTTGTGACTCAGTAGGACCATGTACACTCTCTTGTGACTCAGTAGGACCATGTACACTCTCTTGTGACTCAGTAGGATCATGTACACTCTCTTGTAACTCAGTAGGACCATGTACACTCTCTTGTAACTCAGTAGGACCATGTACACTCTCTTGTAACTCAGTAGGACCATGTACACTCTCTTGTGACTCAGTAGGACCATGTACACTCTCTTGTGACTCAGTAGGATCATGCACACTCTCTTGTAACTCAGTAGGACCATGTACACTCTCCTGTGACTCAGTAGGACCATGTACACTCTCTTGTGACTCAGTAGGACCATGTACACTCTCTTGTGACTCAGTAGGATCATGCACACTCTCTTGTAACTCAGTAGGACCATGTACACTCTCTTGTGACTCAGTAGGATCATGCACACTCTCTTGTAACTCAGTAGGACCATGTACACACTCTTGTGACTCAGTTGGTAAAAGTATTGAATGAGGTAGGTTCAGTTTATATCCACAGTGCAGATTCCACCATGTGGACAGAACTACCCGAACCTCATTGGGGGCCCATTGGGTGGAGACGATATGTATCATGTGACAGAACTGGTTTTTGGTGTGAACAGAGGGTCAGGTGCTTTGGGGCAGATCGGAGTGAAAAGGTCCTGGTGGTCTAGCGCATACAATGCTTTATATGTGGTGTCTACAATCTTGAATTAGGTCAGTGAGAACAGTGTTTTAGCCCTTGATGTCGTCTTTTGTAAGAGCCTGGTTCTGCTCAATTCCTTACTTTCACCCATCATTTAGACTGTATTTCCCCCAATAACAGTTCTTACTCCATCATCTATGAAAAAGCCAAATTCCCAATGAACGGTTCACACAGGTCCATGTGACCTTTTAGTCATATTTATGTTATATTTGCTTTTTGTGCTATTTTTGCTGATATAATAAGATTATTGTTCTCAACCACTTTATCTAATGTGTTTTTAATGTTTTCAAATCATTAGGTAAAATGTTGCGATTTTTTTGTTTGTGCCGTTGACTCTCGGAGCTTTCAGAACCGCAGAGAGTAGAAATCAGTGAGGTTTCCACCACGTTACATCTGCATTAATGGGTTCATCTTGACAAGAAAATTCTTGTATAATAACAATATAAATTGTCAAATGAAGGAAAATAGCAGCAGAGTTTTATTATGAAGTGGCAGCTGATAAAACGACTGCCAGCAATTTACCAAGAATACTGATTATAGAGAGACGGTGTTAACGCCATTCACTTTATAATGCCATAGAGACCCAGAAATAGAGAACACTGATGACATCACTTGCACCAGTCATAATGAATGTCGTTGTCTCTGTGATCTTTGTATTACTATGTGTAATATGTTATTACTTCAGTCATTTAGCATCAACTTCAGTAAGTCATAGGGGCAATTTTTATTGTAAAAACCAAACAAATACAAATAAATATACTGACATTCCTCCAGTAATACAAAACTAAATTCACTTGGATTGTACATACATTCATTACATATCCGGATTATACATATAAAATTAACTTAAAGACTCCATACACCTGGTTTGAAAAAAAAAAAAAAAACTCATCATATTTCAACCCAGTGACACATCCTTCCATAGCTTAACATTTCCTAATTTCCCTAATGATTTTATCTATCTGAGCTCGGACATTATCTGGTTGACAGCGTCACAGATCTGAGTCGGAGTTATTCTGGTCACCACCGGTCTCCATTTCAGACTCTACCCGAGTGCCCTCAGGTAATGGCTTCCGCTTTGGCGGAGGACAGTCCTCTACGTCCCTATCAAACTCTGCGTCAATTCTTCTAAGGTCATCCTCAAAATCACCGTCAGACTCAGACAGAACACCAAACCTATTAGATAAGTCCATTACACCTGCAGAACTCTGGACCTTCTTCCTGGCTCCTTGGCCAGTTTCATACTCCTTCTCAGGTTTACGGGAGTTCTTGTCCTTTTTCTTCCATTTAGTCTGATTTTTGCTAATCCCTTCAGACACCGATGGTAGTACTGAAGTAATGCCTTCCTGTGACTGCTGCCCCTGAGGGACAACCTCTATACTCCCCTGTGCACCCTCTGAATCCTGCTGCTCTGGTGTCACCTGAGTAGACCCCTGGTGGACCTCTGGTCTGGCCAGTATTTCCCCTGACAGTAAAGCTGCCTCCTCCAGAATCTCTGCCCCTGCCACCAAATCCTCATCAGGAAAGTCCTTACAGATATTGTGCCATGCGTCAGGACAGTCCCTGTGAGGGTGACCAATCTTCCCACAAAGGTTACACCTGATGTTCTGGCAGTGTGCAGCCACATGGCCGACCTCCCCACACAGGTTGCACTTCACCACAGTACACGTATTTGCCAGGTGACCCGCCTTGCCACATTTGAAGCACTTACGAGGCTGCCCAGGATAGAAACACACACCCCTCTCCCTCCCAATAAAGAAGGAGTTGGGTAAGTGGGCAGTGATATTATCGCATTGGCGCAGTTTCACCAAAACCCTCTGCTTTTGGTGAGGTCAGAGACCAGGTCACAATGCCTCTGGAGCCACACCACAATGTCCTGCGGGGAAACAGACTCATTCCAGAACATGAGATTAACTGTAACAGTATCTGGCTTAGAGATAGGAATAAAGCTGAACTTACTCCAGCCCTCAGTGTCTCTAAACTTGGGGAAATTAGACCAGAACCTGTCCAGGTCAGTCATGAGCTTATGAGCTTAAAGCTCACGTCATAGCCCTGCCTGTCTGGAAGATTAATCGCCGCCAAGATGCTGACTGGTGCAAACCCCATCTGGCGACACAAGAGCTCCCTGACCACAAACCTCCTATCTGGCAGATCCTCCTTGGCACCTCTGTGCCGGAAACGCACAACGTTTCTTCGGTTAAATGCCTGGCCGGTATAATTGGCACCAGAGGTGAAGGACGGAGCACCACGACTCCAGGCATTACTGGGGGGAACCTGCGGGGTCACACTAGGCTGACTGACGGGGTGAGGGTCTGCAGCAGGGGGGCTGCTACACCTTGTGTGCTTGGAATTAAAGGGGGGAAATCACAGACATTGTCATGCACATTGTTATCATCAACATCAATGTCACTATCAGACTGTGCAGCGTCCACCAAAGATACTGTGCTCCCCCAAATCCCCGACCCCTCAGATACAGCACGGTTAGCCCCAGCATCAGAGCCCTGCTGGGCACCATCAGTAACTGCCGGCACATGTCCACTGTACAACTGTTGTGCTTGGCATTCTGAGACTTGTAGTCCCTCTACTAGAATGTGCCCTTCATGCTGCTGCTTGGAATCTGCTGCAGGCTGTTGTGCTGGGCATTCTGAGCAGGGTGGATTGATTTAAATCACGCCGATTTAAATCAACGATTTAAATCAAATGATTTTTTTCTATTTAAATCAGATCGATTTAAATCGTGATTTTAATCATGATTTAAATCACTGATTTAAATCAAAAGATTTTTTTAATATAAATCACGATTAAAATCTAAAACTTTCAATCATTGTTCAATTAACTCCACACTTCTAGCTTGGTTTCACTTTCTGTAGCTTGGTTTCAGTTTCTTTTTCCATTCAGTTGACATGCCCAAACTTGTTGGATAGTCAGTCAGCAGTACTTGGCTGTAGTAACAATCAAACTTCAGAAGTGATCTGCGTGAGCCATGGCAGGTAGTAAGAGAGACCCTATTTGGGTTCATTTTGTTGAGATGCCAGCAGAGTTTGGAAAGAAAGGTGGGAGAGCAAAGTGCAAATACTGTCAAAAGGATATCCAAGGACTTGTTTGCCGTTTGAAATCACATTATGAAAACTGCAACCAGAAGGGAAATGAAGATGTTGATAGTGATACAACTAATGTCAATGAACCCCCACAGCTTCTTATGCACCAGGACCCTAGCACTAGTGGTAAGTCTGGCAATTACAACCTATTTTAACAGACGTTTTACTGGGATGGTTAAAGTCTATGAAAAGAAAAATTTCTAGCACTAGTTCTGGAGTATAGAATTTAAATTTATGTTAAGGCAATATTTCACAGAAGATTAACATTAAGTAAAAATAAAAGAGTGTGTATACGCCTATTTTTTTTTTTATTGTAGGCTACAATTCACTTTTGAAGTCTGCCAAATTGACCATTTTTTTAAAAAAACATTTTTAAAACTTTTGTGACATAATTTTTTTCAGTTGCTCTGATATTACTAGTATTACAGCAACTTCACCGGAAACTTGAGTAGCATAACTTTTGAGACAGCCCTTATAGGACGAGGACCATTACATTGTTCAAAAAGTTTGTTTCAAAATATTTTCGTTATATTTCTTCAAATACGCAGTCGAATTATATTTTTAATTACTGTGCTTTCAGGGTCAAATATGGCTTGTGCTGCACGTGACAATCAATATCTGGGTACAACTTCAACAAAGCAGCCCAACAAAAAACTTTGCGTGCAAAGTGTAGAAAAATTCCTCTTAAAGACTACGACGAGCCAGAAAGAACATTTTGATGAATTAATTGCTAAATTCATATTTGCAACCAATTCTTCTTTCCGACTAGTTGAACACCCATTGTTTGTACAAATGATCGAAGGAATAAGACCAGGCTACAAACCACCAAGTAGATTTGATATCTCAGGAAAACATCTTCAGGCTGTATACGACAAAGAAAGAGCGGCTTGTACAAAATATTTGAAAGACAAAGTTGTTAACATGAGCTCGGATGGTTGGAGCAACATCCACAACGACCCCATAATTTGCACTTGTGTCACAACAGAAGATGGTGAAACTTACCTTACAGACACAATCGACACATCTGGAAATTCACATACTGCTGAATATTTACTTGAAATTGCTAAGAACTCAATTCACCAATGCCAAGAACAGTTTGGATGTAAAGTAAGGAGCTTAGTTACTGATAACGCAAGCAATGTGGCAAAAATGCGAGCGGAACTGGCACATGAGGATGACACAAATGTCATTACATACGGTTGTTCTGCCCATTTGTTGCATCTTTTGGCAAAAGACCTGCATATTTCGGGTGTCAAGGAACATGTTGTAGAAATTGTTAAATATTTCCGCAATAATCATTTTGCACATGCAACCTACAAGGAAATGGGAGGACTGAAGTTGGTTCTACCACAAGATGTTAGATGGAATACCTTGGCTGAATGCTTGGAACTGTTTATTAACAACTGGTCAAAATTAGTGTCCATTTGTGAAACACATCGGGATAAAATTGATGCTAATATACGAAGCAAAGTATTAAATCTTGGTGTGAAGAGAAATGCCGAGGACCTTTTGGAAAGGTTAAAGCCAATATCTATTGCGTTGGATAAAATGCAGAAAGATACTGCAACCATAGCTGATGCCACAGAAGTTTGGAAAGATTTAGAAGGTTCACTAGATCGCTTGAACCTCTCAAACAATGTAAAGGTTGCAATACACCACCGCAAGGACCAAGCATTAAAAGAAGAACACTATTTAGCCAATATCTTGCATCCCATCTACAGAGGGAAAAAACTATCTGAGGCGGAAATCAACTCTGCAATGGAGTGGCTCGCCAATACTAACCATGACATTGTGGCAACTGTGCTGAAATTGAAGTGTGAATCTGCACCATTTCAAAAATACATGTTTGCAGATAACGTCGTTAATGAACTAAAACCACTGGACTGGTGGAAGTCGCAATCACTTGTTCTTCCAGCGAAGATAATAAATGTAGCTACTCAGCTACTGACTGCATCGGCTTCATCGGCAGGAGTAGAGAGATTGTTTTCTTCATTTGGTTTTGTGCACACAACAGTCCGAAACCGCTTAGGAACTGCTAAAGCAGGACAACTAGTTTTCCTATTAAAAGTCCTAAATAAACAGTAGGCTTAAAGGACTGATGTATTCACTGAAGATGTTTGCTTACTTCAAAAGTTAGAGATAGGCTATTGTTAAAAAGTACTTACTCTCTGTAGTTCAATTCTGATTGTTTAATAGTGCAAATAAAAATTATTAGGTTTCATAATCATCAACTGTTTTAATATTTTTATTTGTGTAAAATAATTTGATTTGCAAAAAGACAAAGTTTTGCTTGTGTACAACTTGATTAAAAAATCCTATTTAAATCAAAAAAATCCAATTTAAATCAAAAAAATCCGATTTAAATCAAAAAAAATCCGATTTTTTTGATTTTTTTAAAAAAAATCATGATTTTTATCCACCCTGATTCTGAGACTTGTTGTACCTCTGCTGGAATCTGCACAACTTGCTGCCGCGTGGGGTCTGCCGCAGGCAGTTTTGCTGGGCATTCTGAGACTTGTGGTACCTCTGCTGGGGTGTGCACTACAGGCTGCTGCTTGTGCGGCATTTGACCCTTTTGGAAGCAGAAACTTGCAGGCTGCACCACTGGCCGCACCTGCTTCTGGGGTCCACCTGGGACAATGTCTGACCTGGAACCTGCAGAGTTCTGTGTTGTGAATGGGTTTGAGATGAGTTCTGAGCAGAGGCTCCCTCTGGTGGTTACAAGCGGTACTAGTGAGGATTGTGAGGACTGGGAATCAGGTGTTACTGATTGGTCTTATATAAGGGAGTCATTTTCCCATCAGGGTTGCCGGTGATCAATTGTTCTGGTCTGAATCCTTCTTTCCAGTTTCCCTTGTAGCCTGCTGTGTCGTGTCTGCATCTCCTGCTATCAGATAAGACAATTTCTTATTTTGTGTTTTTGCTATATTTTTGCATTTTGTCCTGCACTTCTGTGGGGGCCTTCAGGGTCCCCTCCGGGGGCTTTTGCCCTCTCAGTTTAGTTCAGCCACTGAGTTTTGTTCTTTTGTTTTTTCCAGTTTTTTCAGTAGCTGCTGTTTTGTTTTTGTTACACCAGAGAACTAATTTAGGTGGTAGAGGTCGTGTGATCTCAGGTGATTTTGAAATTAGTAGAGTTGGTGTTTTTTGAGGGTTTTCTGAGATTGCAGTAAGTACCCTTCCTATCCTTTTCTATTTAGATAGTTTGGGCCCCAGCGTTTGCTCATACTATTTTCTTTCTGTGTCAGTACTTCCTCTTGTCTAACCGCCATTACATGTTTGGGGGCTTTCTATTATCTTTGGGGTTCTGCTCCGGGGCAGATAGCTTTCCTATTTCTATCTTTAGGTGTAGTTAGTTTCTCAGGCTGTGACGAGGCGTCTAGGACCAACGTAGGAACGCTCCACGGCTGCCTCTAGTTGCGGTGGTTAGTCAGGGTACTGCAATCTCATAGATTCCAACTGCTCTGGTGTATTTCCTTTTTTACCTGCACTCCTCAGCTACCGTAACATAACAGTATCACCGGCCATAAAAATTGTATGGTACTCACAGAAGGGAAAAAATATTTTGAAGGAAGAAAAGTTGTCAGAGATATTTTTCTGTTTGTTGCATTTTTTTTTTCCCCTCTGTATCTCTGGGTGCTGGGGAGGATCTTTTCTCCCAATGGAGTTTGCACAGTTGTCTGGCCGTGTGGATCAGCTTGCCACTGAGGTTCAGAGTATTGCTGCATATCTTGCTAGGTTGCCTGTTGTGGAACCTAGGATCCCCATGCCAGATTTGTTTTTAGGGGATCGAGCTAAGTTTCAGAATTTCAAAAATAATTGTAAATTGTTTCTTGCCTTAAAATCTAAGTCCTCAGGAAACGCAGCGCAGCAGGTTCAAATTATCATCTCTCTCCTGCGCGGCGATCCTCAGGATTGGGCTTTTTCCCTGATACCTGGGGATCCTGTTTTGAGTGATGTTGATGCATTTTTTCAGGCTTTGGGGTTATTGTACGATGAGCCTAATGTCACTGATCAAGCTGAAAAAGCCTTGTTGGCATTAAATCAGGGGCTTGATGACGCTGAGTTAACTGTCAGAGATTCCGTAGGTGGGCAGTCCTGACCAAGTGGAATGACGACGCTTTGGTGGCCCTTTTCCGGAAGGGTCTGTCGGATAATGTAAAGGATGTTATGGTGGGATTCCCTGTCCCCTCTGGTCTCAATGATTCTATGTCATTAGCGATTCAAATTGACAGACGTTTGCGTGAGCGGAGAAGTATGCGTGGAGTGGTGTTGCCTTGTGAGCCAGCTGCTGAGCCCATGCAGTGTGATGGAGTGGTGTCTGGGGCACAGCGTCATGAGTTTCGAAAGCGCAATGGGTTATGTTTCTACTGTGGTGATGCCTCTCATGCTATTTCAGTCTGCCCTAAGCGGGAAGACATTTTGCACGCTCAGTTGACTTGGGTAGTGTTCAGACTAAGTTTTTATTAACTGTCACTCTGATATGCTCTCTGTCCTCATTTTCTGCTCAGGCTTTCGTTGATTCTGGAGCAGCTATTAACCTGATGGATTATGATTTTGCTAAACGTTGTGGGTTTCCCTTGATACCCCTACAGAAGTCTATTCCTTTACTGGGGATCGATTCTACCCCTTTGGCTGAGAATAAACCCCAGTTTTCTACTCAGGTGATAATGAGGGTTGAACCTGATCACCAGGAGTGCTGCAAATTTTTGGTTCTATATAATCTGCATGACATTATCGTGCTGGGTTTCCCTTGGTTACAGTCTCATAATCCTGGTTTGGATTGGAAATCTGTGTCTGTAACCAGTTGGGGCTGCCAATGTGTTAATACCAACACTCCTGTTTTTTCTGCCTCCCCCAGGCTGAGGATGTTCCTGACTTTTTGTTTGATTTTTCTGATGTGTTTAGCGAAAGTAAATCTGCATCCTTTACCTCCCCATAGGAGCTATGACTGCGCTATTGAATTAGTGCCAGGTAGTAAATTCCCTAAAGGTCGCCTTTTTAACTTGTCTGTACCTGAACATGACGCTATGCGGTCTTATATCAAGGAATCATTGGAGAAGGGTCATATCAGACCATCCTCTTCACCTTTAGGTGCCGGGTTTTTTTTCTTTGTGGCCAAAAAAGATGGTTCATTAAGGCCGTGTATTGATTATCGTCTCTTGAACAATATTACTGTGAAATATCAATACCCGTTACCCTTGATTTCTGACCTGTTTTCCGGGTGAAAAAACGCTACTTGGTTTACCAAGCTTGACCTCAGGGGGGCGTATAACCTTATTCGCATTAAGCACGGGGATGAATGGAAGACGGCATTTAACACCCCTGAAGGGCATTTTGAGTACCTGGTGATGCCCTTTGGGCTCACAAATTTGCTCCTTCCGTCTTCCAGTCCTTCATGAATGACATTTTCAGGGATTTTGTGGACAAGTTTCTGATTGTTTATTTGGATGATATCTTGATTTTTTCTAATGACTGGACTCTCATGTGAAACATGTTCAAACTGTATTCCAGATTTTGAGAGAGAATGCTCTGTATGTGAAGGGATCAAAGTGTCTTTTTGGCGTACAGAAGATCTCATTTCTGGATTCATTTTGTCCCCATCTGTTATTGAAATGGACCCGGTCAAGGTTCAGGCCATCTGTGATTGGGTCCAACCTACTTCATTAAAGGCTCTTCAGAGATTTTTGGGTTTTGCCAATTTTTATCGTAAATTTATTGGTAATTTCTCGGTTATTGTTAAAACCATTAACTGATTTGACCAGAAAGGGTTCTGATGTGGTGAATTGGCCTCCTGAGGCAGTCTCTGCGTTTCAGGAACTTAAGCAGAGATTCACTCTGCTCCTGTTCTACGGCAGCCTGATGTTTCTCTGCCATTTCAGGTGGAGGTTGATGCCTCTGAAATTGGGGCAGGTGCCGTTTTGTCCCAAAAAGATCCAGAGACCTCTAAAAGTAACCCTTGTGCCTTTTTCTCTCGAAAATTTTCTCCTACTGAACGTAATTATGACGTGGGGAATCGGGAGTTATTGGCCATGAAGTGGGCTTTTGAAGAGTGGAGACATTGGCTGGAGGGAGCCAAACATCAGGTGGTGGTCCTTACGGACCATAAGAATCTGGTCTATCTGGAATCTGCCAAGCGACTCAATCCTAGACAGGCCAGGTGGGCCTTGTTTTTCACACGTTTTAATTTTGTGGTTTCCTTTCTTCCTGGCACTAAGAATGTTAAGGCGGATGCCCTCTCGAGGAGTTTCCTTGCGGACTCTCTGAGCTATCTGATCCCTCTGTTATTTTGAAGGAGGGTTTTAGTTCTTTCCGCCATCTCGCCCAATTTGAGACTTGCTCTGGAGGGGTGTCAGGAGGATAGGCCCGAGCGCTGCCCTGTTGGAAAATTGTTTGTCCCGGACCAATGGAAAAAGAGTGTGATGTCTGAGATTCATTGTTCCTTTCCCCCTTAAATTTGGGGCCCCTTTTTTCCTTCGCACGTGGTCGTTTACCGGCACCCAAAAAAAATTTGGGGTCGACAGAGGGGTCCATTTTTTTTTCCAGTTTTTTTGGGGACTTTTTTTTCAAAAACGGGGGGTTCAATTTTTTTTTCCCCCGGGATTTTTTTCCCCAAACCAAGGTAAAAAACTGAGAGAAAAAACCAGCATTGGAGACTTTCTAAGATGCTTTTTGTCTGCTGATCGGATAAAGGGGTCTTTTTTTGCCTTTTGGGGGGGTTTTTCCTTTTAAATTTAATGGGGAGCTCTGCCACTTTGATGTCTCCGTTTTTCTAAAAATTTGGGGTTTTTTACCCCCGTTTTTTTCAGGCAGACGGGGCTTTTGTCTGCCCGGGGGTTGACCCCCTTTTTGGTTGAGCGATGAAAAAGTTTGGGGGACCGGGTATGGAGAGGTTGCCCCCCTCAGGAGAAGGCCCGGGGGTTTTCAAACCCGGGAAGGGGCTGAGGTCCTCGGTTTTTTGGGGGGGGTTGGTGGGGGTTTTCCTAAAGTTTTTTTCCCCATGGGGTTGCATCTCCAAATTTAACCCTTTGGTTTTTATTGGCCCTTTTTAAAAGATCATGGAGTTTTTAAAACCTTTTTTTTCTTTTGCTTCTTCCAGGGTTTTTAAAATTTCCCTAACGTGTTCCAAAAGCCCTTTGTTGAAGGGTTTTTTCCCCCGGGGGCCGGGGCGTGCCTCCTGCCCCCTTTTTTGGGGTTTAGGGAAAATTGGGAGTATGGGGTTTGGGGAAAAAAATTTTGGGGTTTCTTTTTTTTTAAAAGAAGCCCCGTTTTTGGGGGAAAAAGGGAGGGTTTAAAGGCGGGAAAACCTTTTTTTGGGGGGGTTTGCTTCGGACAAAAGCAGGAACTTATCCGGGCTTTTCTTTAAAATCACCGGGCCGCCCGGGGTTGGGCCAAAATTGGGGGTTTTTGGGGCCCTCCTCAAGGGGGGGGGATGTTTGAAGGGGTTGAGATGGTTCTGACAGAGGCTCCCTCTGGGGGGGACAAGCGGAAAATGGGGTTTTTGGGGGACGGGTTTTCGGTTTTTCTGAGGGGTTTATTAAGGGAGTCTTTTTTCCCCCAGGGTTCCCCGGGGAAAAAATTTTTTTGGGGGAAAAACCTTTTTTCCTTTTTTCCTTGTACCGGCGGGTGTCGGCCCGCATCTCCGTTTCAATAAACAATTTTTATTTTGTTTTTTTTGCTATTTTTTCTTTTTTGTCCCCCTTTTCGGGGGGGGGCCTTCAGGGCCCCCGGGGGGGGTTTTTTTGCCCTCAAATTTTATTTCACCCACTGATTTTTTGTTCTTTTTTTTTTCCATTTTTTTTCATAGCTGCTTTTTTTTTTTTTACCCCAGAGAACTAATTTAGGTGGTAAAGGTGGGTGGACTCGGGTTTTTTGGGAAATTGAAATTTTTGGGTTTTTTTTTCGGGGTTTTCTGGATTGCAGTAAGTACCCTTCCCCCCCTTTTTTTCTATTTAGAAGTTTGGCCCCAGCGTTTGCTCTTTACTATTTTCTTTCGGGGTCTTTTTTTCCTTTGTCAAACCCCCCATTACATTTTTGGGGGTTTTCTTTTTTTTTTGGGGGGTTCTGCTCCGGGGAATTTTTTTCCCCAAATTTTTATTTTTTAGGGTAGTTTTTCTGGGCTGTGAGGGGCCCTCTCCCCCAATTTGGAACGCTCAGGGCTGCCCTAGTTGCGGGGGTTAGTCAGGGTATGCAATCTCAAGTTTCCCAAAATCCCCCGGGTTTTTTCCCTTTTTTTATCATCCTCAGCCCCCCAACATAACATTCTGCTTGTTGACTTAAACATTTTGGGGTTCCCCTTTAAAAAGTCCCCCCAGGGGCCCCACCTTCTAGGACAGTCCACCCCCTCACCATTTTTGCCGCAATACACCCAGGTGTTCAAGTCGGGTCATAAAAGCGTGTTTTTTGGGGTTTTACAGCCTTTACCTTATATCCTGTCTATCGCATCTGCAGCGATCTTTGTGCTGCGTAACCCCCAAAAAAACTTCTTATACCGGAATCCCTCTGCGAGCTGAAGCTCTTTGCACATGGTGTCTCCCCTGGGACCCTAAATTCAGCGACCCCCCCCGGTTTTTTTGCCCCCAAAAGGGGCCCCCTTTTAATTTTTTCAACCACCCCCTTGTTTCAGGGCCCCGGGGTTCCACAGCACTTTTACTGCTGCCCCCGATGAGCCCTTTTTGGCCCAGAGTCCCTTTCCGGTCACCACAGTTTTAAAAAGTTTCCTAGGTGTTTTTTCCCCATGAGGTTCTCCCCCCCCCTGCGAAATCAGGCCCCTAAAAGCGGGTGTTTGGTTTCTCCTAGCTGCGGCTGTTTTCCCTCCATTCACTTCCCCCGATTTCTTCGGTTTTCTCCAAATTGCACTTCACTCTGCTTCCCTTTGGGGCGGGCCGATGCTAACTCAATTTTTAAAATACAATTTTTTTTTTCCTTTTTTCCGTTACTTTACTCACTTTCCCCGCTTCATCTTTTTGTTGTTTCTATTTTCCTTTGAGTTTTCTTTTCCAAAAAAATCACTTTAGGATTTGCCCCCTATTAGAAAACAGCTTAGGTGCTTTTCCCAGTGTAGGCCGGGGCCCCTTCTTGGGGGTTTCCCCGCCAAGGGAAAGGGGCCCCCCGGGGTTGCCCCAGGGCACAGGAGAGCTACAAACACCAACCTCCCTAGGAGGGAGTATTATAGTATTTTTTTCTTTTACTTTGGGGCAAATTTTTGTGTTATTTTTCTTGTACCGGGGGGGATTATAGTAGTTAAATTTTTTTTCATACGGACAATTATAGTGTTATATTCTTTTACATAGGAGCAGGGATTTAGTATTATATTTCTACAAGGGGGGAGTTTTATAGTGGGTTTTTTATTTTTTACAAAGGGGCAGATTTTTGTGTTAATTCTTTTACATAGGGAGCAGTATTATAATAGTTTATTCTTGTTTATAGAGGGCAGTATTATTTTAGTTATATTTTTTTTACATAAGGAACACATTATAGTAGTTTTATTTTGTACATAGAAAGATTTTAGAGTTTTATTCTTGGGAATTTGGGGGCAGTATTATAGTATTTTTTTCTTGTACATAGGGGGAGTATTAAGTAGTTTTAAAATTTTGTACAAAAGGGGGGTTTAAGTTTTATATTTTTTTCATAGGACAGTATTATTTTTAAAAAAATATTCTTTTACATAGGAGAGTATTATAGTTGTTATTTTTTGTACTTTTGGGGCAGTTTTAAGTATTTAAAATTTTTTGTACATAGGGCGTTTTTTTAGTAGTTAACGGGTTTCCCTTTTAAAAAATTTTTTATATAGTGCAAAAATTTTTTTATTTCCAAATTTTAATGATTACAAAATTTAAAAATTTTAAAAAATTTTTTGATTTTACACACACTAAAAATTTTTTCAGGTCTTTTATTGTTTTAAAACTGTGATTTTGGATACAACCCCGAAAACCAAAAAAAACCCGGGCTCAAAAAAAATTTAAAATAAATTTTAACCGTCCTAAAAAAAAAAAGTGTTTTTTAAAAACAAAAAAAAAAAACCTGAATAATAAATTTTAAATTTTTCACTAAATTTTGGGTGGGATCCTTTGCAGGGAAAAGAGTTCAAAAGCGGCGTGGCATGGAGGCATTTAGCCTGTGACATGCTGGGGTTTTTGGGGGCCCCCGGATGCTTCGAAGCGGCCCTTTAAACCATCCCCTTTGGGTCTTTCGTCTCTCAACCTTTAAAAAAATTCCCCCCGATTCTCTATGGGGTTCGGCAGGAGAGTTGGCGGGGGCCAAAATTTACACGAATACCGGGGGCATAAACCATTTCCCCGTGGTTTTGGGGATGTGAGCAGGGGCCAGGTCGTGCTAAAAAAGAAATCTTCATCTTTCCCTAAAGATTTCAGCCGAGGAAGCATAAAAAGCCCAAAAAAAACCTGTTTGGGTACGGGATTGACCCTCCCCTTTAGGGAAAAACAGGGGACCAAACCCCCGCAGCTGACAGGACCCCACACATCAGGGGCTGTGGGTACTTGAAAATGGTTTTAGGCTTTTTTGGGATTTCCTTTTTCCCAGTTTCCCCCGACCCGGATTTTATTTCCGAATAAAAAGCAAAATTTTTTTTTCATCAAAAAAAAAGTACTTGGGCCACTTAGCAACAGCCCCCGTCTGCTTTTGTACCCCGGTTTGGGGCCCTTTTGCGCTGTTTAGGTTCAAAAGTGGCTTTCCCCGGGAATGCGGCCCCCGTAGCCCATTTTCCCGCCCCACGGGCCCGGGCAGGGGGGTCGGATGTTTCACACCAGACTCAGTCCATGCTTCCTCAGGCCCCCCCAAGGGGTTAATTGGGCCCTTTCCCCCATTTTCCTCGGGGGGGGGTCCCCTCTTCTCGGTTTTACACGTTTTTTCCCCCATTGTTTCCTTCAAAAACTTCCCTTTTAGGTCCCCTTTAAAAAGCCCCGGGGGGAAAAACCTATTTTTTTTAGAAATTTTTTTTTTGGGGCTTAGCCTCTTGCTTGAGGGGTCAAAGAGGCCTTTTTTAAAAATCAGTCGGGGCGCTAGCTTACCATGAGGGGGGGTTTTGGGGTAAAAAAAGGCAGGGAGTTTTTAAAAACCCTAAAAAACTTTTGCATTTTTAGAGAAAAAATTTGTTGATTCAGAAGATTAGGGAATGGGTTTTTTGAAAAACCTTTTTTTGATTGCTAATTTTTTTTTGACAGGTTTTTTTTGTTATCGGGGTTTTATTTCCAAAATCATCAGTATTAAAAAATAAAAACCTGACAAAAATTTTTTTGGTGGTAATGAAACTAAATAATGAAAGTTTAATTGTAATCATTTCTTATGGAAAAAAAATGGGAAATTTTTCATATTGCTAATTTTTTTTAGAAAGACCTGTATTCTTTTTCATGGGGGGAGTATTATATAGTTTATTTTAAAAGGGCAGTTTATAGTAGTTTTTTTTTTTTAATAACAGTAATTTTTGTAGTTTTAAATTTTTTTACGGACAGTATTATTTTTGTTTTTTTCTTGGGACTAGGGCATATTATAGTAGTTATATTTTGTAATAGGGGCAGTATTTTTGTATTATATTCTTGTACAATGGCAGTTTTTTAGTATTATTTTTTTTTACAAGGAGCAGTATTTTACAGTTATATTCTTTTAAAATAGGAGCAGTTTTTTTACTTATTTTTTGTACAAAACAGTATTATTTTGTTTTCTTGTTTCAGGGGCCCTATTAAGCATTTTTTAATTTTTTGGGTAAGGGGCAGGGTTTTTAAATTTATATTCTTGTAAAGGGGGCTATTAAAATTATTTCTTGTACATAGGAGCAGTATATGTAGTTTATTCTTTTCTAGGAGCCCTTTTTAGTAGTTTTATTTTTGTAATGGGGGAGTATTATAGTAGTTTTTTCTTTACATAGGAGCGGATTATAGTAGTTATATTTTTTGTTTCTTTCATTTTATAGTAGTTATATTCTTGTACTGGGGCGAAAATTTTAGAGTTTTTTTCTTGAAAGGGGGGAATTTTATTGAAAAACCAAACAATACAAATATCGCATTCCCCCCGTAAAAAAAAATTTCCCCTGGGGTTTTTACAGCTTTTTTTACAACCGGATTAAATATAAAATTACTTAAAGGTCCATACACCCCCTTTGGGAAAAAAAAAAAAAAAAAACAAAAAAAACATTTTTATTTCCCCAGTGAACATCCCCAAATTTTTTCACCCAAAAATTTTCCAAAAGGGTTTTTTTCTATTGGGGGTGGGGGAAAAAAAAGGGTTTACAGGGGTACAGACGAGGGATTTTCTGGCACCCCCGGGGCCCATTTAAACCTCCCGAGACCCCCCGGGGGTGGCTTCCTTTTTGGGGGGGGACAGTCCTTTTTCCCCCACAAATCGCACAATTTTTAAGTCACCCAAAACACCGTCAGACCGACAGAACCCCAAACCTTTAAAAAGTCCATACCCCCGCAGAACTTGGACCTTCTTCCTCCCCTTTTTGGGCCGTGTCATACCCTTTCTCAGGTTTACGGAGTCTTGCCCTTTTTTCCTTTTTAGTCTGGGGACACAATGGAGTACGAAGTTTTGCCCCCTGTGACTGTCCCCCGGGACAACCTCCTTTTCCCTGTCACCCCTGAACCCTGCTCTCTGGTGTCACCTGGTAGCCCCCTGGGGGGCCTCCGGTCTGGCCGTTTTTCCCCCTGCAGAAAAGCTGCCCTCCTCCAGAATTTTGCCCCCCCACCAAGTCCCATAGGATACCTTACAGTTTTTGTGCCAGGGTCAGGACAGTCCCTGGGGGGTGCCCGATCTTCCCACGAGGTTCCCTGTGCTGGCAGTTGAGCCAAGGGGGATTCCCACAAGGTTGCATTCACCACAGTACAGTATTTGCCGGGGGGGGCCCCCTTTGCCACATTTGAACACTTACAGGCGCCCAGGATAGAATACAACACCCTCTCCCTCCCAATAAAAAAGGATTGGGGAAGGGGGCAGGTATTATCGCAGGGCGCAGTTTCCCCCAAAACCCTCCACCTCCCGTCCAATCCCATCATTGTTCTGCTTTTGGGGAGGTCAGGCCAGTCACAATGCCTCCGAGCACACCCCAAGTCCCGCGGGGGAACAACTATTCCAGAAAATGAAAATTTACCAACAGTATCTGGCTTAGAGAAGGGAAAAAAGCTGAACTTTCTCCACCCCTCAGTGTCTCTAAATTGGGGAAAAAAGACCAAACTGTCCAGGCATCATGAGCTTAAAGCTGACGTCATAGCCCCGCCTGTCGGAAGATTTAATCACCGCCAAAGGACTGGCGCAAACCCATCGGGGAACAAAAGCCCCTGACCCCAAACCTCATCTGGAATCCTCCTTTTCACCTCGTGCCGGGGAAAAGCACAACGTTTTTTTCCGTTTAAACGCCCGGCCGTATAATTGGCCCCCAGAGGTGAAGGACGGAGGCCACACTCCAGGCTTACGGGGGAACCGCGGGGGCACACTAGGCTGACTGACGGGGGAGGATCTCACGGGGGGGGTTCTACACCCTTTTGTGTGGGAAATTAAAGGGGGGAAATCACAGACACATCCCCAATTTTTATCACAAATCAAAGCACTATCAGACTGCGCAGCGTCCAGCAAAGATACGTGCTCCCCCCAAAACCCCCACCCCTCAGATACAGCGCGTTATCCCCAGCATCAGAGCCCCCCTGGGGACCCTCAGGAAATACC